>PVJL010008245.1:0-68698 GCA_004026885.1 Lyroderma lyra
TGTGTGTGTGTGTGTGTGTGTGTGCATGTGTGTGTGTGTGTGTGGTGTGTGGTGTGTCTATGTGTTGGGGTGGCGGATTATTCCCTTCTCATCTCAGATCTGTGAGGAGGTGCTCGCTGCCCGGAGCCCCAGGAGGGTGTAGACGTGTGCGCCTGCAGTGTGGAGGGCACAGACCCTGCTGGGTAGCAGAGGTCGGATTTGGGGTGCACCCACGCTCACACCAGCGACAGTCGGTTGCACACGCCGTGTCGCACCCTTTCGAGAGCACGGTCACGTGCGTTGGGACCACATGCGTTTAATGTCAGAGGACCTGACTCCCAGGTGGCGGGCCGGACTGGTGTGAGGTCGGGATGGGGAGGCCCCCGCCCCCCACTCCTGGGTTCTCTCAGTCCCTGGACAGCAGTTAAGAGCCCGGGCACTGGGCTCAGACGCCCCTGGGACAGGGTTCTGGCCCCATCGCTCCTGACGGTGGGAAGCAGGACGACCCCCTGAACCCCTCGGGCTCGGTTCGGGGCCTGTAAGTGGGGAGGAGTGTGCCCCCTCCCCCCCAGGCTGGGGACACCCAGGCGTGTGAGGGCCCCGGGCAGCGCTGGGCTCGCGGAGCCGAAGGGGTGCTCGGTGTTCCGAAAGACGTGTTGACACGAGCGCACTGCGAGTGGCCGGTGTGCCCGGGCCTGTCCCACGGTACCGACCGCAGAGCTCCCCCTCGGAACTCAGCTGGGAATCCTGCGCTCCAAGGTGGGGAGTTGCTGGGAGACGCAGTGATGCGGAATGAGACGCGTCCTGTCCCTGGTGTGGTGACCGGGCAGATGGCCAAGGAGGCGCTGGGGGAAGTCGGGGAGACACTCCCGGGGCTGCGCGCCGTGGGCTGCGCTCTCTCTACCATGTGCTCCCGCCTCAGCGAGTCCCATGTGACCAGCCACACGGCTTCCCTGGAGCCACGGTGGGTTCCAGATGTCTGAACGGTGCCCCCGGAAGGAGGCTTCCTCCGGAATCTTCCACGGCAGCCCCTCCCAGCCGGCGGTGCTGCCCCCTGGTCTCCTGGACGCCTTTCCCCTGGCCAACGGCCACTTTGTCCTTCGTTTCCCACCACGGAGCTCGGGGAGGCGTGGACAGGGACCGGGTGTCGCAAGAGGGAAACGTGCTCACCTCCCAGTGGACCGAGAGGGCTGGCTCAGGACGGCGTGTGCCCCCTGGGGAGACGGCGACCTGTCCCCGTGACCCTCTGTGCGAGGATCCGACAGCTCCGCCTGCAGCAGCGCAGAAGGTGAGGGGCAGGCGGGGCAGCGTGCGGGGTGCTCGGTCGCTATTCCGTGTGCACACGCAGACACGCGCGGCCCGTGGCTGCCCACGAGGCCGGGGTCGCCTTGGGTGCTACCCGCGCTCCCTGGTCTCTCCTCAGTAGATCCTCCCTGCGATCCTGAAGGGCTGCGGTCGTGACGTCGGGCACAGACGGGGACACCGTGGTCCAGGGCCGTCGCGGCCCTCGGTGCACGTTCCTCTGCGCTGCCCGGGGCCTTCGCGCCGCACCCGGAGGGCGCCGGCGACCCACGTCGGGTCATTTCTGTTCCTTACAGAGGACAGATGACCGAGAGCGTGGGCGTCCCTCTGGCGAAAGCGACCCAGTGATTGCACACGGGCGTCCATAGCTTTTCCTGGGGTGCGTTTGCCACAGGAAACGACGACGATACGTGAAAAAACCCCGAAAGAGAGAGAATTTGGTTCACCTCATGTTGTGTGTGCCTCGTACGTTAAACACGTGGGACACAGTATTAGTAGGTATGGACACCCCAATATTCTCCCACTTAGAGAGGAAAAAGAAATTCCGTGTTTTTCCGTGGAGAAGACGACACTTTTGGCTAAAATTGTTAGACCCCAAACGGGGGGTCGTCTTGCCCACAGGAGTCGTGGCTCGATACCGATGTCTTAATGTTGGGTTAGAAAAGCTGGGGTCGTCTTATTCACGGAAAAATACGGTAACTTGTCGGACTTTGCTCATTCATCTGCTAGGTCAGGTGGTTTCCGTGGGCCTTTAGCCTCTTAGTAAATAATAAGAGTTGGCCCAATGAAGTCCTTCATACCTTTAAATCCCAATCAGTTTTTGTCTTACTTTTTCTAACAAAATGCCATGGCCCAAATTTTCCTGTACTAGAATGCTGTGAAATTTTATTTTGGGGACGTTATTTCTTAGATCAGGAAATTTGAGGGAAATTCCTTACTACTTTATCATTTGGCATTGCTGTGTAAGTTTTGAGCAATATTTTCAGATGCAAAGGCATTTAAATTACATTTAAAAACCAAATAGGATGTATATCTTTGCACTGGTTGATGCTCACGGCGGGAAAATTAACATTTCTTGACTGGACTTATCAGATTTTTTTACCCCCAGAGGGAACATTAATTAATGGATTCTTATTCTACTCTAAAAACCACCACTCGGTAAATAGTTGTTGGGCTTGGGGCGTAGGTAATCCGTGTAATATTCCACTTCTTCCCACGGGGCTATCAGCACTTCTGTAGATACAGCTGCTTTTTTAAAGTTTATATAAATGTTAGAAATAAACAGTACAAAAATATAATGAAGACACGCATATATAAATGATCTTAACGTTAACGCTCCGTTTTGTATTTTGAAAATACTTTTGTTTACCTCTTATCCTCGTTAAAATTGACCAGGATTGTTTTAGTGTTTCCTGTAATTAAGAAAGATTGTGAAAGAAACACAGCCTCGTGCTCTTATTGGCGTATGTCTTAGGCCCGGTGGCATTCATCTGTCTTGAATTATTTTGCTGTTACATAATATCTAAATAATTTTTTAATACTAGCACCTGATTTTATCGTCCCCTTTTCCCCATTTTCTTGCTGAGCAGAGCCTTACAGGGGAGAGTGCGGAAGAGACAGAATGCACGTGCTGGCATTCTGGGTTAGGGCCACCACTATGACATCAAAAAGCCAACCACACTTCCATGACAGTGTTTTCTAGAATCCGGGTGGAGAAAATGGAGACACTGCCATGGAGAGAAGGCAGCTGGTGGTTTACCCGGGAGCCTCTTCCGTGACATATGTATGTGGGTTCGGGTGTTTGCCCTTGTGAGCCCTGCTCCATGGTCGTGTTTTGGTTTTTGCATCTTTTTTTCTAGAAAAAGCAGAGGGAGAGGGCTGCAGCCCATTTTCCATTTCCCCTAGGATCCTGAAATATCGCATGCCAGAAAGCTGCAGGTGAAGTTCAGCCTTGTCTGGGTCAGGGCCACGGGGGGCAGCGTGGGGAAGGTGGGTGAATGGTTGCCTGCTTCTTCGTCTCTTTCTAGATCACAGGGGTGAGGAGCAAGGTGGTGGTGTCCAGGACACGGAGAGAAAACCAGGAGGTGAAAGGAAGTGTCACACAGTAGGTCATCTCTTTAGCTTTTTTTAATGTATCGTTTCCACTTGCTCTCAGAACACACACTCCATTATTTTTACAAAACTCGAAAGGAGCATCCCTGGTGGGCACAGGCGTTGGGAACTTGCATCACTCTCACGGGTTCCTGGTCCCCAAATTGGAGTCAATTTTAGAATATCCCGACGATGACCCTCCGATCATCCAAGCTGTCTAGCCGAAGTAGGACAGTTCTCATGAGCAGTTCTGCAGACTGAAAAAATACAGACTCAGCCCTCCTGGGACGGGATTATTGAGTGAGGACTCTGACGGGCTTTCTCTGAGGGCGGGGAGCCCCCTTTTAGGGACTCTGTCTGCGCAGCAGGGGTCTTGCCCCTGGGTCCAGGTGAAGGTGTGAAGCAGACCTGCACGTGCTCACTGTTAGCTTGAGTGTCAGGGTCCCTCGCAGCTCATCTGGGTTTTGGGTCATCGTTCTTGCTGTGCCCCCTGTGCTGGGAGCTCTTCTTAAATAAAGGCACTTAGGATTTGTTTGTTTTTGAGTGATTGGGGAACTCCTTTGTCTCGATTTTCAGCGGCTTGCTGGTCCGTCATTTTATTCCTGTTCCCTTTGCCCTGTGTACTCACAGGCTTTGCCCTGGAGCCCGTGCTGGGTCCTTTTGGATGGTTGCTCGTCTTGAAAAGACATGAGATCTCAGACCCACAGCTTGTGGCAGGCGTGTGTGCGCATGCACGCGTGCGCACGTCTCTGAGTCGGGCTGCAGGGCGTCCCTGGGCCCCTGGTCGTGCGTGTGCGTGCGCCTCTCCATGCCTGCACGGCAGCTGGCGGAGGTGGGAGGTGGGAGGTGTGGGGGCCTCACCTGCTCTCCGCTGGCACTGGGCTGGGGGTGGCAGGAGGGTGCTGGCACTCACGCCGGCCGCTGTCTGACCCCGTGTTGTCCGTGGGCTAATGTTGGTGGTTAGCACTGTCCTTGCAGAGTTACCACGCGTTGGCGTTAGTGTTAGGACAATGATTTTTAAAATGGACTGATTTTAAGATATCACTGGAAATTGCATAAAGTTACAAGGGCGTCTTGTTTGTACAGGCCCCTGTGGAAAAAAGTCAGGTCCCCAAATTGTGAAAAAAAGTTTTTTTTCCTGAATAAAAATGTGCAAGCCGAATAGGAGCCTACACTCTCAGAAATTAAAACGACTGGTGACTGTCTCTTCAAAGTAGCTCAGAGGATCGCGTGTGCAGACAGGAACCTTCCCTCGCGGCAGTACGTGGGAGACGTGTGCCGTTCTAAGTTTGAATTATTGTTTTCCTTTAACCTTTTTTTTTAAATTCCAAAACTATCATAACTTGCTTCCTTCAAATTTTACTTCTCCCCAAATCATATTGATTTTGTACTGAACGTTTGTCTTGAGTGTCTATTCCATTCCATTCCGACCTCCTCTTTTCAACTCTTTACTACCTTCTCTCATTCCTTTGTGCCTATTTGTTTATTCTGAAGACGATCGCAGGGAGCCAGTCACCATGCTGGCCGTCACCAGGGGGCGCTCTCACTCGGAGCCAGTTCAGCCCAAGGTTGGGGGCCAAGGTCACAGCCCCTCTCCCCATCATCCATTGTCCACAGTGACTTCAGATCCCCGCGTTCCCACACAGGTCCTGGAACACAAATATTGCTCAAGGGCTAACATTTACCCACAAGCTCCAGTTACTTAAGGTGTGAAATCCAAGTTCGTCTGCCTGCTCCGTCGTCATAGCTCCTGCTCCAGTCGTCTGTGCTGCAGAAGGACAAAGACTTGGCATTCTCCAAAATCTGAACGAAACAACGCAAAAGGGAAGGGAGCACTGCAGGTCAGCGATGGCTGTGTTTGCACCCCTGACCTGCTCTTCCTGTCCTACGTGCCCTTCAAGACTCAGCTCAAGGCAAACCTCCCCGGTGATGGTTTCCCGGAAAATTAGATTCTCTTGACGATGCACTGTAGAATTGTGTGCCTGAAACCTATGTAATCCTTGCTAACAGACGTCACCCCTATAAGTCTAACAATAAAAATGAATTTAAAAAAAAAAGAAAAATTAGATTCTTGGCCAACCCCCGCCCCATGCCCTCTACTTCTAGAGAGTACCGCTGTAATGACACCTGCCACACTGAAAGGCAGCCGTCTTTCACATGTTTGTTTATGTCTGTGTGTTCGAGTCGGGGACCGAGAGGATCGTTTCTGCTGGCGTCCTGCTCAGCGCCCAGCGTATTAGGTCCTTAATGCAAGTTTGATGAATGGTTACATGGAATGATGGGGAGATGGATGACAAAAACCTGCCTCTTTCTAAAAGTAATTGCTTCGAATGTACCATTAGTCTTATTCTCATTTTCATGCCAACAGCTTACAGAGATTTCGGTGACCTAACTTCTCTGACCCTGGAAATAAAATTTCATGTTTTACAACTCCAAGGCCAAGAGCTGAAGAAACTCCTCAGCTCGGACATGAGTCCTCTTCCACGTTCCAGAGTTGAGGCGTGGAGGGAGTGCCGAATGGAAATTCAAAGTGAGTCTGAAGGACAACCCGGAGTGAACTTGTAAATGAGAACATTCTGTTTATCTTCCTCTCGTTCGCTAAGGAAAAATAGCAGCAGCAACACGGGGGCGACATAGACCCTGCACGTTGAGTCGCAGCAGACAGAACCACTGCACAGCCAACTACGGCGCCTGCTCGGTGGAAGACGTCACGATCATTCCCTAAACTGTTCGCCGGGAAGGCAGCATCAGCCTGACCGAGAAGGGGCGCGAGCCGGACTTCCCAACGTGGATCTATTTGCTGAGTAAATCCTGAATAAAATATTGTGTGAGCTGTGTTGATCCCATGCAAACATGAAGGGGCCATGTTTCAACATTAAGTAAATAATTTTGTTGAGATGCATTTCCTTTGACATTTGAGACGATTTCAGCGTCATGAACCCCTTTCTACAACAGAACACTTGAATAGCTGTAACCAAAACTTCTTCCCTTTCTAATGATGAAAAGAGTTTGGGGTGATGATTGGAATGGTAAGGTAGGTGCCATCATCTGCATATTAGCCATATAGTTCTGGTGGCAACAGAAGGAACTCATGAAACCGAAAGCAGATTAGAATTATTGACCTGCGGAGCCGCCGACGTGTGTGATTATCCACTTAACTTACCAAGAATGCTTTGAATTTTTACAAAGATGGTGAAGTGGAAATTTTAATGTAATGGGATCCTTGTCATAGTTTGGGTTCTCCCGACAGCAAATCCTTAGATTTTGATCCAGGCACACACAGCGTCTTTGGGAGATGATCCCCGAATGCTGGAGTGCAGCCGAGGGCAGGAGAAAGCCAGTGAAAAGTGGCCTCTTGACCTGACTATCACTCCAGGCCACGGGCTCAGTCTCGCTGCGGATGCGCCGGGAAACCCCGCAGCATGGACGTCAGGTTGGTACCTCTCGGTATCTGCCAGCACGGGATGAGCGGCTGATGGTGACGAGAGACAGGCGGCGGAGGTGTGAGCTTTGCTGAGGGAAAACCCCACGTCCTGTGCGTGTTCAAGGTGACGGAGGGTTTCACGTGGGCCCCCATCGTTGGTTTCTGTGTCGCTTGAGCATTGTGGTCTTTTTCTTTGACCCGACACTTGAAGGTCAGTCCTTTTCTATGTTAGCGTAGTCCTTTTTCTTTTTTCCTAAAATGCATCTCTTAGAAGAATGCAGAATACTGCTAAAATATTATCTAAGGATGGTCCCACCTCAGGGAAGGCGTGATAGTGCAATTGTCATCCTGAAAAAAAGTAAATTCTCTTCACGGCTCTCGTCTATTAAGTAAAGTCACGAATCGTCAGTGATGTCATGTCCTTGTCTTTGTCACAGTAACTGGAAAACAAAACTCCGTGTGTTTTTAGAAATCTTAATTCTATTCACACTGCAACACAGTTCTTGCCGATATGGTGGTTTCCATTGGGCAAGGTCAATGATCATGTATATGTCTATATATGCTGTTTATTTAGTTAGGAAGGTAGACAGGTAGCTACACAGAGCAGTTAACTAAGAGTCAGGAGCTGAATTCTTGTCCTGCTTCTGCTAGAAATAGTTCTGGAACTCGGACATGTTATCCATGTGGTTGAACTCGTAGACAGCCTACTTTAGAATATAAAGCACTTAGAGAAGGTCAAGGTAAGGGTTATGTGAAAGAACTAAATGAAAATTTCAATGAAAAGATCTTGGGATAAAGAACCCTGAGTTATGGTTTTGGAATTGTCAGTGATTCATTGCTTAGAGGAACTGGTTTATCTAATCACTACAAAGAAGCACACGAACTCTAGTATGATATGATTCCGGAACATTGTGTTGATTTAAATAACTCTATTGAATAATAGTTAAGACCTAGGCAGTGTGTACAGACATTACCTCATGTGCTCTCCCAACAATTCGTGGGGAATCGTGACTGCTCTGTGGTAGAGAAAATGAAATGAACTTCAGGGAGACGTAGCAACATGTAGTCATAGGTGGTGGAACCTGGGATCATGTATGTCTGGGGATCACATACGTACACACACACGCGCATTTCCCAGAACTAAAATGAGGCAGAATGTTGTTAAATTGATGAATTTTAATCGTCTTGATAATTATTGGATTAAGTAGTTGCCTGTTGTTGGGCAGTGGTCCTATTTATTGATTTTCCTATCTGTAGAAACAGTTAACTTGCTGGGTGTAGTGATGCTCAAATGACATGAGTTGGAAACAAGTTAAACAATCCGAATTTGAATAACCCGTATCGTCATGGAATTGTTGGGGTCCTGTTTGGGACTCTTGATATAGAAATGTGGTTCTTACCACGCCCCGTTTACAAACACCAGCTTTCCTGGCCCAGGATGACGGTGGAGGAGACAGCTCAGAAATGAAGGGAAGAAGAAAACAAGACGGTCTGACCACAGACCTCAGCCCCGAGGAGTCAGAATGGTATTGATACAAGACTGCGGGTTTACTTTTACCATCCGTGTGGTGCCAGTCTGTTGTATTTTCATCCTTTTTGGAAAACATCACCAAGTTTCATGTACCAAGTTCACGTTTAGTGTACTGAAATTCAAAGTTGGGAGCATCAGTAGGTCTACCTGAATAACCAAGAGTTGAGGTAAAAAAAAATACTCCATTGGGCAAAAGCCGTGGACTCTCAGATCTGATTTACCTCCCCACTTCCTGTTGCTACTGTCGATACAATGTTACTCTTTTCAGTATGATACCTGATACCTAAACCTTTTTTAAAATGTCACTACGATGCCACGTGTATGCCCAGGTGATAAGGAAACAAGGACACTATTCCTGCGACTACTCATCCTCTTGGGAACAAATAACTTAGGGACTTACCGTGGGGCACCATCTGTCACAGCCTTCTCGCCAGCTCTTGGAACCCTCATTAGCCGAGGACTTGACTTTTCAGGGCTCCTCCGAGGCCAAGCTGAAAAGTAACATCTGCCTTTATGTGTCCCTTCCTACTGTGACTGTCTTTTAGTTTCACGTTTTTCTTCTTTGTAGGGATTGGCCCGAACAGATTTCGTTTTTTCTGATATTTTTTGGGAAGTTACTAGAATGTTTATCCTACTTTTACCCAGTGGCTCCCTGCTGTCTGCTCTGGTGTGAGAAATAGTTCTGCGGGTATGAGCTATCCTCCAAAGATCGCTGTGCTTTGTTTTGTTTATCGATGCACGTCTCTTACACATATTTAACATGAAGAACTGCATTACCGTGGTAGACATCACCTACTACTTCCTTCTAGATTCTTTTGAATTTTTTTCTCAATAACCATTTTTTTTAAAGTGGATCTGATGTGCCCGAGGACACACTTTATCTTGTTTTTGCATTTAAATGAAGTTTAGCTGGACATGACACTTTTAGGTCCAAACCTCCTTCCTCTGCCAGTATCGGAACCTGGGATCCAGACCGAGACTCTCTTCCTTTATAGATAATTCGCTTCTCTTGATAGTTTTTGCAGTCTCTTTGTTTCTGATCTTCTTAAAAATCTGTTTTTTCTTTTCCTTATCTTACTTATTCCGTGATGAAAGCTTCATTCTGTAGGCTTACACTTTCTTTTTCTTTTTTAAATTCTAGGGGAATTTAAAAAAGAATCACCATGATGTCTCACCCCTCGTTTTAAAATTATTTTTCTAGCCACGTGAGCTTCCCGACCTGTGGTAACGCTCCTGAACCTGCCTTGGTTACACCTTTAGTTCAGTATTTCCTTTTCCTTGAAAATTTTCCTGCTTGTGCTTTCAGACACCTCCTAGAATGATCTAGGTTTTATCTCTGTCTATCATTTCTAGCTCTGTCCATGTCTGTATCTCTCTGTATCTCCACTATCTATCCCTTTATCATCTGTGTCTATATCTAATCTGCATCTGTTGGCTTCTGTATTATTTTATGACTAGGTGCATACATTATTTTTATATTCATTTATGATAAGAGCGGTAGTTACCTAGGTGATGAGATTCTCAGCCGTTTTAAAGTGTCTTCAGATAGAGCTCTATTTGTAAACATCTCCCAAAATTGTTATTAAAAAAAAAACATTTCCTCTGGGTAAGTCATTGGAATGAGTAAAAAAATCTTAACATTTTACATCCTTTGGGTTTTGTTTGTTTGTTTTGGTTTATTACTTTTTTGAGGGTATTTCTGCTAATAAAAAAATATAATAGAAACTTGTACAGAAAGAGACAAACCTGTCCTGTGGTGAATAAAAGCCTCGTACACCTGAGATAAGTAAAATACCTGAACTTCCAAATACCGAAGAGAAGTTTATGCCCCCAAAGGCATGGACAGAAAGCCAAGAAAACTTGTTACAGGAAGCGCTTGGCCAGTCACAGGCAAGTGTTAATACTTGCGAGTGACCCCGTTGAAACTATTTTGTGGATAAATTTCGGGAAATGGCTTATTAGAACGATTCAGCATTAAGGAAAATCGGTTTTCGGTGAATTGGTGTCTGCAAACGGAAGCCCAGTAATTCCGTTCCCCGGGGCCGCTGGACGCAGTCAGCCCATGTCCCCGCACGTACGGGCGCAGGGCCCGGGAGGGAGAGCTGGCCGTGTTGTTTGGCTGGGGAGACGCTTTAGCACGCTTCTTACCCCGTTCTTCTAGAAGGATGCCAGCGGCTTATTGGTAACGTCCGTGTTCCCCTGTGGCGTCTCTGCTCTCCCTTACGTAGCACCAAGTTTTCACCCTTTGGAGCCCGTACCCCCGACAGTCAGCCCCGCCAGTGGCCCTCTGCCGGGCCGGAACTCGGCTCTCCGACCACCTCTCCTCTGTGTTCATTCCTGATGGACACTCGCAGGTACCCAGTCTTCTGACTTGTCAGAATTCCACACAAAATCCTACTTCTACGGCCAAACAAAACCGCGTCCTAGCAGCTCAGAAATGCGTTGTGTCTGAACCTCTGGTTTATTTTTGGTTTATTTTTCTGCATTCTTCCGCCTGCCTCCGTGCGCTCTGGTTACGGTGTGTTCCTGGGTTGCAGGAGGCGGGCCCACATCTTTTCCTCGGGGTCCCCTCTGCCACTGTCATTTCTGTCACACTTTAGTTTGTCTTACAAATTTGTCAGTAACGGGCAGAGACATTTCAGCATATCCCCGGAAGGTTTGCTACATGTAGAATTTTGATCGAATGGGGTTTCTAACAGATGTGCTGGGGTGTGGGGGGGTCAGGTTTCTGTACCACCCAGCTGTGCGTCCTACAATTCAACGCAATGCTGATTCGCGTTCCCCGGAGATGGTGTCAGATCCCACAGGTTCAGGGCTCAGTCCTACACTGTCCCCCCTGCCTCGATGCCAGTCCCAAGCCTAGGCTATGAGCTGTGCTTCTGACCGACCCGCCATAGATTGGAGGTTCCGAAGACCCCCGCTTCTGTTTCGATGACCTTTGCTCACAGAACTCGGGGAACTATGGTACTTACCAGGTTACTGGTGTTACTGGTTGACTACAACCACATGGAAGGTATAGGTAGGGCGAGGTGTGTGGAATCCATGCTGAGCTGCTGTGCTCTCTGAGTGTGCCCCTCTCCCCAAAGCGCCATGTATTCCCCAGCCCAGGAACCCTCTTCTTTTGGGTTTCATGAAAGCTTTATTACCTAGGGATAATGATTAAATCCCTGTCCCACCTGCAGCCCGGGACGGCTTTGAATGCAGCCCAACACAAATTGTTAAAACACGATGAGATTTCTTTTGTGATTTAAAAAAAAATCTCATCAGCGATCCTTAGTGTGAGTGTATTGGATGTGCGGCCCAAGACAATCCTTCTTCCATCGTGGCCCAGGGAAGCCAGAAGGTTGGACACCTGTGCACTAAATCATTGGCCATTGGTGAATGAACTCAATCTTCACCCCCTGCCCGCAGAGGTCAGGGGTAGGACTGGAAATTCGAACCCTCTAATGCCAGGGTTGGCCAGCCCCCATCCTGAGGTTCCACAAATCTCCTCATTAACATAACAAAATACGCCTCAGTCACTCTCATCACTTAGGAAATTCCAAGGGTGTTAGGCACTCCCTGCCGGAAATGGGGACCAAGACCCAACATGCATTTCTTATAAATCAAAACATCACAAGACGTGATTCATCGCAGTTGTTTACAATGATAGAGGGTTCTCATGACAACAACCAAAATCAGGATTTGTCTGCTGCAGTCTGCACCACCTTTGCACACAACTGGAGCCTACAAAGGAAGTCAAACTGTTCGAAACCCCATGCGATCAAAACTCAACACCTACCAGGCCTTCCGGGGATGTTCTGAAATGTCTCTGTCCATCCTTGATCAGGTACGATTTTATTAAGGCCGATTATAATGTGATAGAAACGACGGTGGCGGAGGGGACCCAAGTCGGACCTTCACACCCTGTGCCCTTCGTAAGTCATTTAAGTTTCAGTCCCAGCCTCCTGAGGTACGAGTGCTGTCCGGAAAGTCTCCAGCCGTGCGATATGGAAAACAGACGCATTTATGGCTGGACATTTTCCGGGCAGCCCTCGCAGGAGAGTCCCTGTCTGGGCTCATTTGCAGGAGGCTCTGAGGATCAAATGAAATTCATGCGAAAAGATATTGAAAAGTCAAAAGCATTATACAAGTCCCAGGTGTGAGTCGCTCACAGAATATATTCAATGGAGTTAGAAAGTCTTCAGGGAAAAGCTGCAAACTCAATATCAACTGTATTCGCAGCCCAGGAAAGTATTCCCTCCCTCCGGAATGTTTCAACTCTTGGCTTCTGGGCGATAATAAATAGAGAGTAAAGCTGACATCCATCCGAGGACACTTCTAATAAAACCACCGTGGGCGTGAGAGGAGGAGCCGGGGCAGAGCACTCAGGGGCAGCGGCGTCGCCGTGTTGCCTGGGGACCCCGGGAGGCAGCGGGGCCCACAGTGCGGAATGGAGTGGGGTTGGCAGAGGGTCCGGAGGAGGTCACCTGTGTGCAGCCGCCTGCCGGGTCTGTGACATTTCTGTTCATGACTGACCCATGTGGTAGGTTTGCTGACTGCTGTGGCCGGAGAGTCACTCGGAGAGAAGAAAGAGGAAACACACACGAAGCCCCTTGCGAGCCCAGAGTACCGTGACTGCCAGCAGGAAGTCAGCCTTCGGGGGTGAGGGGGGAAGGGGTAGCACACGCCCCGAGAAGTCCTTGCGCTGCTTGGAGGGTCTCCACGGGTGTTTTGAGAAAGGTGGTTTTCCAGGAGGAATGAAACATTTTCACACGGGTTACCCCCCTCCCAAGTTAGATAATTAATTCGAGGAGGGATGCAAGTCAGAAATCCTCGTGGATATATGATAACTGGTAACCACGGCCATTAACTAATGGCTCCGGACTTTGTGTCATTTAACCATCGCAGTAGTTCGGGTGGGCATTGTCCTCTCCATCTGAGAGCTGAGACAGCTTATGGACCACAGCCAGCAGGTGGTGGGTCTCAGACCCAGATGTCGCTAATTCTAGGTGCCATGTTCCGCGCCTGCTTCCTTGATCCACAGCCTCCGACCCGTGGACCGCTGTGCCTCCTTGTCAAAGTTCTCACTGGTTTACTGACAATTTTTCAGAGCAACTCATGACGATATATTCAGTAAACCCCGGTGACAACATTAAAAGCGGGACATTCTGTGTCTGCTGTTGTATTAAATTTGTGACTTGTGAAATCCAGACATCTTTACATCACCTGTCAACGACATGAGTAAATGAAGAAAGAAACCTTAAAGGCTTAGAAACGTGCCTCTCTGAAAAATACCAGTTAGATTCAGGGCCCAAATTATTCTTTTGTATCCAAATGTTTAAATCATTTGCACTCTAAATCTACTAAAGCCATACATACACCAACAGGGAATGAGGAGAGCTTAGCATTCAGCTTCCTGACCTTGACAATGGTGCTGATGTAAAGCTTTTGCTGCTGCAGGACAGCTCTCGCTGATTGTGAAGGCCAGCGCCACCCGACACACACCTGCCGCCCTTTGAAGAAGCGTCCTTTCCTTTCTGTCTAAGTGTACATGGCAGTTCCTGGGGTTCTTTCCATGAATTCTTCTCTGTGTGCTTTCACGGGGGCCGTCATCCAATTTGTGGCTGAAGATATTAAAGTGGTTGCTTGGAAACGCTCGGGTTGGAGATGTATGAGTTTTGAGGAGGCTGCGCTGACGTGTGGGGATAGCATACGGGGGTCGGGCCTGTTTTGTTCCCTAGCCAGCGACAGGGGTTGCCTTCTGTGATCTCTCTAATTATTTCAGAGCACTTCAAGATGCCAAGCTGGATGGAGAAAGCAGCAAGGTATCAGGGCTAAGGAAAATACAGTGTACTTTTTGTTTCTAATATTTATGACCAGAACATTTGCTGTTCTTTTTTTTTTTTTTTTAAGTAATTAGAATGGTTTTGGGAATCTAAAAGCAGATGATTAGTTTTAGCTAAAGGATAGAATTTAAGGCTCATTATTTTGGCTGAAATAAGAAGAAGAATGCTTATTAACACGGGGGAAAGGCAGCACTGACATGAAGATATTTGATGAGGAAGAGTTATGGTCCTGAAACGTATGAAAATCTAGTTAATAACTATTTACTGGAAGAGAATTGAATGTTCTCCCCAATAACTGAAGTAGATAGTGCAGATGCAGAGCATTGCTTCTTGTGGGAGAATTTGAACGTGGACCTAAATAATAGTCGGGCCAGGTCACTTCTGTGTGGTCCTAACAGAAGGACCTGGGGACCCTATTGCAGGAGGCTTCTCAGTGACCGTGCCTCCTAAGAAAGATGGAGTCTGGAAACCGGCTCTGAGAATGAGGCAGGGTTCAGGGAGGCTGGCAGTTTGGGGCCTGTGTTGACCGTATTGACCTTTTAGCAGTTCCCTCTCTCCCTTCTCTGTATCCCACACCTATGGGCCAGAGCACGGGCAAGTGGAAATGAAAACAAAGTGATTCGAAATGGCTACTTCATTAAAATGCCTGTTGGGCACTGGGATCCCATACGTGGGCAATAGTCTGGGATCTGTGTAAGAGAAACGTGGGAAAGAAGAGAGAGGGGGTGAGGTTTTTGTGCAGAGAACTCACCGCAGTGAGGCCATCTCTTAAGCATCTTGGACCCTAGGGTGTCTGCTGCGGACAGGGGTAGCAGAGGCCCATCTGACACAAGAGTATGGCAGTCGTAGAGGCATCTGTCCATCCATTCATTCGCACACTCGGTCAACAAAGGGCCACTGGGGCTTGACACACTGTACTAACGATTTGACAGTCAAATCAGGAAGTGTTGGACCGAACAGACCAGTAGATGCAATGTCCCAGGACAGTGTGGAAGAGGAAGGCCCCGTGTGGTGTAAGATTATTTGGGTGGGCAGCCACAACTGTTCAGAGACGTTTCCTCAGATCAGGGTCATAGCCTGAGCATCAGCGCTGGAGCAGGTATGTAGAAGGAGGTTTCCTTTTCGTGTCAGAGAGAACGGTGCTTGCAAAGCTCACAGATCACGAGACAGAGCTAGATTTGCAGAGCGTTTTGACAAACGCCATGCCATCACCTCCACACTCCACCTTTGGGTTTGTCTACATAGCTCATGGACTTTATAAAGTGTTGATCTTGAAACATGCAGAAGAAATGGGCACATTTCTTCAAGTTGAGTTGTTCGTGCCTCTGTCCGGCTTCAATCTCTGACACTCCAGTTTTTGACATTGACCCTGGTATTTCTATGGGTTACTTCTCTTTTCAGTTGGCTCCTTACAGTATCTAAGGTCAAGTTTCATGGGTGCCGGGCAGGATCTGGGATTCCTTTCACTGATCACAGTGAAAGGCCACATGTTTTTGTCTTCTCCCTGCCCCACCATTATCTCTGTCGGACAGAACCCAGTCTCTGTGTTTTTACAGGAACTTCTCTAGCACAAAACTCCCCATGTCTAACTGGGTAGTCCTTCTGCTTGGATGGTCTTGGTGGCCATGCTCCTCCTCTGGTTTCTGTTGTATAATGAAGTGAGAGATGAAAAGCTAATGTAAGACTTTGAGGTATGTTCTGGTATCCATCCCAGGTGGCTGTGGATATTTTTGGCGATGTTCTGTAGAGTTGAAAAACATGGCTCTGTGGGTTTCTGAGAAACACGTGTGATCTTACTCATGTGCATCCTGCTCGTGGCGCCTTCTAATCAGCAGGCCACAGAGGGCCTGAGCGATCTACCCATGAAGCAGGTGGGATGAGGTGACCAAAGGAGACTTGCTCGTCGTGCTTAAAAAGTCGTAAGTTTACATTATGCTCCAAGACCACTTCTCATCGGGGTTTGAATGCGTGCGTAGCTGGAAATGTTTGGGTTCAATGGTTAGTGCCGTAACAAAATCTCAGTATTTTTAATGTGATTTTTTTTTTTCAAGGAGCTCAAAAATAGCTATGGGGCTTTTCCCAAGACGACTTAACAATTAGTTTTTTGAGTTCAGATGTCCAAGTATTATAGTCACTTTCGAAAAATAAGAAACATCATTAAACTTACCAGTTAATATAGAAATAAAGTTTTGAAACTAAAGACCAAGAAAAAAAACCCCCTCAGATGTTAGAAAAATTCTAATTTTTATGGAATATTTAAAACCACACTTTTAAAGTATAATTCTATTTATAGCATTACCTAGTTTGTGTTACTTTTTCTAATATTTTATTTTGAAAAATTTTAAAATATGTGAGCGTTGTAAGCCTAGTACATTCATCAAAGGATAATATTTTATCACATTTGCTTTGCTTGTCTCAAATACTTGAGCATATGCCCTCAAAACAAGGATACTCTTCTACAGTACTGTAATGATCACAGTCAGGAAATGTAACATGGAAAAATACAGTTCTTCGATAGTCCGTATTTCAGCTCCTCCGATCGTCCAAATAGAATGCTTCATAGATAGGTTTTAGCCAGCGTACATTAAGAAGGACACGTTGCTTTGAGTTGTTAGTCTCCTTAGTTTGAGAATAAAGCAAAACTTTTTAAAATTGTTAATCGATCAAAACTAAATTGTTTACAAGTCACCGGAAAGAGAGAAGCCACGTGACAGCCCCTGGTCAGCATCTCAGAGTAGACAGGCTCCGTGGGTCAGGGCGGGGTGAGTCTGATCTGTCCTTTCTCGTGCGTCACTGAAGTTAGAAGTCTTTGCCAGGCAGGCCACACAGGTGGTGTTTGTGTCCTCTCTTCAGAAAATAGCGTCCATTTGTTCCATTTTTTGGTGACATTGGCTCGGTCATTTGACTAAGGTGATACCTCTCAGATTTACTCACAGCACAGGTCCTTTATCCCAGGAAATCCGCGGGAAGAAACTTGGTGAGGACCTGAGTGTTGGGTCTGCGTAAGCCCACGGAGAGTATTAACACCCGTTATTTCTGCTGTTACTGTGACGGGCGAAAACGAACTCGTTTTGAGTTCTGTAAGTTTTTCAGCATCTGCTAGTTGAGATTTGCCCGCAAGCAAGAGCCTTTTGTTTCCTCGCTTTGTAATTGTCACTACTTCGTAAGGACAGAGACACTGGGTTCCTTTTCTGGTCGGCGGGTTGTGTTCTTACGCACGCTGGCCCGCAGTGACCAGCCGGAGCCTGTTCTTGCTGGCTTCTGCACCCTTTCCGCAGGCTCCCAGCGTTCCAAAAAGAAATTCCTCCAACTTTCTGCAACGAGGGGACTTTCTAAGTCTTTCCTTCTGCGATCCCTGCCTCAGCTCTGGGATCAGCCTTTCTCCCAGGAACGCTCCCCAGGTTTCGCCTGTCCCTTGTCATTACCGTCTGCAGCTAGGCTGTTTCATGGGCGTCAGGGCTTCGCTTCCTGTATTCGTTTTCTGAAAACTAGGGCGATACCTATTGAATATTCTGATTTTTTTCTTACTGCGAAATGGAATGCATTATAGATCTTTGTTCAGATTCATTTTTTTTCCCGCCTAAGAGCTATCCTGGAAATAACGATGTATGAGTTTATGAAATTTTTCTTCATAGCGATAGTGAAAATTGCATAGTACAGTACTTCGTTCTGTGCTGAACAGTCATCTAGTCAGTCCCTCTTCCCTTATGGGCTGTGTTTTTTAATACTCTTCTTGTAAATGTATCTTAAGGGTAAATTCCTAAAGCGGGATCATTACCCAAAGAATAAACACATGAAGTTTTGTTAGAATTCTTCCCACCAAGCTAGATCTACTTTGTATTTGTGAAATATATTTTTGCAATATATGGAAGTACCTGTTTTCCACAGCCTTCGAACAGAGTGTTTTCAAACTTTGCTGGTTTTGTCCATCTGATAAGTAATATATGGAATCTTAGTATAGGTGAGTTTACTATGGTTTTTTGTGTTTTTGTTTTTGTTTTTGTTTACCATGAATGAAGTTAAATGTCTTTTCTTTTGTTTCAAGGCCATTTGTATGTCTCTTGAGTCTCTTTTTGTAAGCTATTTAATATTTTTTTGCCCTTATTTTTCTTTGGTTTTGGTGTTTCCCTTTGTTTTATAAATATTTGCAAATATTTTTCTTTCCATATATCAGTTTTATTTCCATGGTTGTTTTATGGAGGGAGGGAGAGAGGGAGGGAGGGCGGGCAATGAAAAAATATGTATTTCCTTTTATTGAGTCAGGATTTCGAGTTATATTTAGACTTTTTTCACTTAGTTTATAAAGGAACACACTTGTGTTTCTTCTCTAGTAATTGTACAGAATTATGTTGTATATTCAGATCAATGATCCATTTGGAGTTTATCCTTTACTCTTTTTCTTTTCATGCCTCTAATTGTATCTTTGAATCGGTGGTAATTTCACGGACAATACCTCCAATATGCTGTTAAATGATGGTGGAGGTAGGAAGTGCTTTTGCCTTCTGCTTGAACTCAGTGGGCATGTCACTTTTTCTCCCGCATTAAGGTCCTGAATTTAGGACTCAGTATATACGATAGTATTATACGTTTGGGTGTATATGTCTATACAATTGAGTGAATTTTAATCAGGAACGGGTGTTGAATTTTATCACAGGCTTTTTAGTGTCAGTGGAATTGGGTGTTTTTAAATCTCTGTCAAAAGAGTGAGTTTCATAAATGAATTTCTCTTTGCGTTTGTTAAATATACTTCAATTGGTCATGCTACATTATTTTCTTAGTGTAGTATTAGGTTGTCTTTGCTAATATTTCATGTAAGATATTTGGATTGATATTAATAAGTAGAATTAAATTTTTTTGTTAGGAATCCAAGTTTTCCTCACTTCCTAAACATATTTTAAAGTGTCCCTTAATTTTATATGGTTTGTAACAATTTGTGAAGCATTAAAATGATCTTGTCTTTCAAGTGTTGATAGGATTTGCTGGGGGATCGTGCTCTTTTTGGGGGGATAGTTCTTTAATGACTCTCCTGCTCTCTGTCTCCCTCCCTCTCTCCCTCCCTCCCTCCCTACTTCTCTCTCTCTCTCTCTTTCTCTGTCTCTTCCTCTCTTTCTATGTTGCAGGCAAATCATGTTTAAACTTTGTCTCTTATTATAATCAAATTCGATAAATTGTATTTTCCTAGATGTCATCAATTTCCTCTAAGTTTTGGCATTTATTTGCACAAAATTGTGCAGTGTTCTCATAATATTTTAAATTCTTCTGTTTCAGTTGTTTTATTCTTGTTGTTAGCCTTGTTCTTCAACCACTTACTATTTTCATTTTAATCTTCGATCTACACTTACATGTAATTAGTGCTCAAACGCTGTCCTTCTGCTGAGGTTTCTTCAGTCACCTCCTGACTGGATGAAGCCTGTCCTGCCACAGGAGGGACTTGGACATGACCCCAGGAGTTCTTCCATCATGGGTCAGTTTGCTTGAAAGCAGTTCTGCTGGACTTAAAATACTTTCCTCACATGTTCTAAAATTTTTTGAGTTATTAAAACTCAAACGGTACCACCCTTGTCCTGGCTTAGCTGTCCTTATTTAAAATTTTGATGCTATCAGGTTTTCTTTAATAGATATAAGACTTTGTCTTTTTATGTGAATAATTTAAGGGTCATTTTCTTTATCTTTAAATAAAGATATTGGAGTTAAACATTAAAGGACAGATGTTTTTTTTCAGTATATGGTAATTTTTCCAATTATATAGTTCTAGGATTTTTTATTTCTGAATTCTTTTTTGAATTATGGTTTAAAATAGTTTTGATTATTTGACCTTAGGTTTTAACATCTCTAGCTGTGCCTATCTTTATCTTCTTTGCCTACATTGATCAATCTTTCCATGAATATTTTGTTTCTTTCATTATTTCAATCTAGTTTTCTTAGTTGTTAGAATGCCTTTCCATAAATATTCCTTATTAACTTCGAAGTTTAAATATCTCTCTCTTGGACACTGTAATTTAGTTAAAATTATCTTAACATGTTAATATTAACATGTTCATCTTTATCCAAATATTGAAAAATTATTTTCATCATGAATGAACTTAGTTGTCCGTTTCTGATCTGTTTTTGAACTTTATAATTCAAGCTCTTTTGGTTTTGTTTTGGTTTTTGCAAGTTGTTGCTTCAGATTGTTTAATTCAGTTTGGAGTATTGTGTTAACGTTTTTTCTCTACTTAATTTGCTTGTTTTTTTAATTAGAAATAATTTTCATCAGCTGTGATGTTTTGATTATTTTTAATATTAGGTCTATATGGAAGTACTCTGCAATGTCCATTGATTCAGAGTTTAAAAAACTACTTACTCTGGATGGGAATAAAAAAGTCTCCATGTAGGGTAAATTTTTCAGATGGCTAACTAGGTCTGTCTGGCCGAGCTCTCATTTTTGTTAACACACTGAAGAACAATTTATTAAGGATAGTACTGTTTGCAGGGAAGGAGGTTTTGACTGCTCTTCTCTTTTGATCATGCCCTTTTTGTTCTTTTTCTAGAAAACTAAATTTCTTTTTGCTTTACATTCCTGCCTTTCCCAACGAAGTCTCCAGTGTGCACCTCTGTCTTCCATATGTACTTTTCTCCCCGAGAAGTGGTGTAAAACGAATGGTAAAATAAACTATGGCACAAGAAAAGGAAACGATACACAGAAATTACGTAAAGTATAATACGTAAGAGAACATGTTATGTAGATAAAATGGATAGAAGGACGAGGTTGGACTAGGTTGACCAGACGTCCCGTGGTACCGCCCTGCTTCAAATAGGATGTCTGTCTGGTCTGCCTGCTGCCACCTTGAATTTCGCCCCGTGAGACAAGGCTGACTCAATGTCCTGTTCAAAATGGGACAGTACCGTTGTTTTCTGTCCCATTTCAAATGGTGCGTCCTGTCAGCCTCGGTTGAAATAACTGACGACCCAACTTAGACTGGCTTAAATATGTTGGATTTATTATCTCTCATTACAGAAAGGCCAAGTTGGGTTAATTCTGTGGCTTCTTTTCCTCTTTTCCCCAGCTTAGTTAAACTTGGCATTGCCACGTTGAATTTTGTTTTCAGACCTCCCTCTTGTGAGAAGAGTGTTCTCGTGTGAGCATCGGCACAGGCCTGAAGGGTGTCCTCTCAAGCGAGTGAAGTAAACGTCCCCAGGTCGTCACCTCCCCCTCCCTGCCCAGCACCTGCTGTTTCCCTTTCATGCCTCTTTATCTAGATTTCAGAAAATCATTTGTAAGTTTACCAAGATTCACTTTTCAAGAAATAGATGTTTTCTGCCCTGGAATACCAGCCAGTTAGAACTCCGTGTTCTTTCTTAAAAGGGAAACAGGGATCTGAGATGATTGTTGATTAAGTCACCCACCGTGTCTGGCACAGATAATAAGCATGATAAATTCCACTAAAACATAAGTGCATTTAATTAGAGATACAATAATAAGGGCATCCTAAGAATCAGGAGGATAATAATCTTAAAAATCTCTTAGAATAAGATAAGGGTCATAGAATCATCTTAGAACAAGTATCTGAAAAGATAATCATCTTAATACATTCAGTAGGGTTCTTAACGATATGTTCTCTCTAGATTAGAGTCACCGAAGGAAGTCTTTAGAGAGAAAGAGAACTTAGCCCTTTACTTATTTCTAGTGACTCAATTTTGGGATCTTACCTATGTGGGGAGCCAGTATCACTTACCTGTGAATGATGACCTTTGGGCTTTTACAGTCTTACAAAACTGATATCAAATTCTCCCTGTACAAAACACTATGCCACCCCCCCCCAAAGTCACTTAACTTTATCTTTATTAAGGATTAGATATGAACAGGCAAGAGAATTGAGCATTATTTTTATCTAATGTCTGGTATTTTCTGTGGGAGAAACTGGCGATTAGAAATTAGGCCTCCACAGCTCTGCAGACTAGGTCAGGCTGGGTCCCGTACAGCATGGTGACTATAGTTAGTAACACAATTTTGCATGTTTGAAAAGTTTCTAAGAGAGTTCCATGGGTGTCCAACCTTTTGGCTTCCCTGGGCCACACTGGAAGAAGAATTGTCTTAGGCCACCCATAAAGTACACTCACACTAATGATAGCTGATGAGCTAAAGAAAATTGTTGCAAAAAATTTTTATAATGTTTTAAGAAAGTTTATGAATTTGTGTTGGGCTGCATTCAAAGCCATCCTGGGCCGTATGCAGCCCACGGGCTAGGGGTTGGACAAGCTTGGAGTACACTTTAAAAATCGTCATCACAAGAAAAAAAAATTGTAACAATGTACAGGGACAGACGTTACCTAGATTTGTTGCGATGATCATTTTGCAATGTATACAAATATCAAAACATCATGTCGTATACCTGGAACTAACGTCATATAATATGTCAATTATACTTCAACAAAAAAAGAGCAGGATAACACAAAACAACCCAAGAAAACGTAAGGTACATCATTCCATTAAGAAGAAAGGAAAATGAAGTTATTTTCTGAGTTGCTTAAAAAAAAAAGACAACTCAGAAAGTTAACATGACTGTTCTTTCCATGGTAAATCTATTGTTGGAAATATCAAAATTATATAATCATTTATACATTCTAATCTAAATTATTGTGTGAGTGAGTGCTGGCTGTCTAGTCACTGCACCTTATCACATGAGAGCGGTTTTGGTTATTATACACACTATTTTAACATGCCAGCTTTTGGATACTTACACACGTCAGGGATTGTGCTAAGCTGCTCTGCCTGACTCCGTATTCAATAACAGCTGGTACAATATTACTACTTTGTCCACATGAAGAAGCCATGGCTCAGGAGTCTCAGTGACTCGAATGCTGTGACGTGGCTCGTGAGTGTAATGGTTTTGCATGCTTGACACATTGCTGTATTCAGAGGACTGGTCATGGCCCACGAGACCGGAACCGCATGGCAGCAGGCGGTCAGACGACGCTTTCTCTCTCCTGGGAATTTGGACTGGAGGTCCCCAAACCCTCCTCGTTAGCTCTTCCATGACGGTGAAGTGGTGGTGACCTCGTCATATGTGGTCACGTGCGTGGAAAAGAAGAGAAAGACAGTCCGCAGAGAGATCACAATGAAGGTGACTTGCCCAGAGAAGTTTCTAGTCTGAACGAGGGGCTGGGCCCGGGGGCGGCGGGGAGGGAGAGCTCAAGGCTGAGCCTGGTCTTTGCTTGTTGGGCCCTGCTGATTCCGAAACGTCCTGAGTTTCCTGTCCCTCGCTTTTACTTAAGCGCCTTTCAGCAAGTTTCTGCTAAGGGCGCCCGAGTAAGCCTGGCGTCAGCAGTTCCTTGCTGTTGTGTCCGTGGGGTGTCTGAGCATCAGTTTCGGGGTGGAAGGGATTCGAGGCCGTCGTAGATTTACCTACAGGGAAAAGCCTGGAGAGGTTCAAGGTGCCGCACAGACCGGAAGGAGCCTGACGAAAGCAGGCCTCCTGCTTGTACGGAGAATTGGAACGGAGATTGCGGAATAAACACGCGCTTCCTTGCTCTCCCCTAATCCTACCTCATTTTCGGGGTTCTCTTCTATTCAACTACCGAGTTGGAAAATGTTTAACGTTGGAAGAAATTCGACCTCCTGGAAACAGTGGGAGCTAGCCGCCGCCATTCCCTGCACCGAGACGACCAGACACCTGTCCTATTGCTTCCCACGTCTCGTTTGTAAAGACGCGGGTGGTCACCAGCCGGTCGGAGCTCAGCGTTGGGAGGTGATGTTCGAGCAAGCAGCCTGGGGGGGGGGTACGGAACTCAGGTGTGATTAGGCTGTAACTGCTTCCTGAGTGTCCTAAATAGTAACGTTTAAAGCGTATTACAGCATGGGATTCACGCTACTCGTTTTACTTTCCTGAACAATAGCTTGTTGATTCCAGAATTAAAAAGAAATGTGAGAGTGAGCGGACTGAAATGTACTGATAATGTACTTTCTGTGCAGTTTGACGTTCGTACACCTTTCCATGATGTTGGGAACAGCCTTTTGTTTTCAGCTTTCTTACCTCTTCTCATCTGGAGCCTGTGCTGGAAGCTAGGTGTCAGTCCAAGCTAGTAGCTATCGTATTGTTTTAAACATTTTATTAAAACATCAGCATTATTTTATAACACATGGGGACTAAAAATATCAGGGGAGAATATTTAAAATACAGTGACAATGAATTTACGTACTATCATACTTCCATAAATTCATTATCACTGTATTTTAAATATTCTTTCAAGGGATTTTATATTGTAATTCCAGATTAGTTGAGCATAAGTTAATAAACTCTTAAAGTATTAGACAAATCTTCTTAGGCAAGACTCTGAGAGATTCTTTCCAATTATAAAAAATTAATAATACTAATCAACTATAATGCCCTGAAGACTGGGGAACAGATAATGTTATTTCCTCAAACTCTAAAATGTTTAAAACAACACATTCTCTCTTTCTCTTCCTGATTCACCATAGTATATGTATTTGTCAGGATATAAAAATTATGAAAGATCATCAGTCATTCAATTGCTTTTTTCCTGTTTGCCTTTTATTTTTTATTTTTATTTTTTGCTTTATTTATCAGCTTCTTTTTCTTTTGATGTTATTGGAGATAATTTCAAACTTAGAGTTGCAACACTAACACAAAAATAACTCCTATATACTACAGTAAAATTTTAAAAATCAGAAATCTCAACACTGATACAATACTTCTATCTAATCCACAGTCCATATTTCTCTCATTGTCCTAATAATGGATTTATGTATGAGATTGTTTCTTTTTTGTTTGTTTGTTTATTGGGTTCATTAGATTCCACATATAAGTGAAGTCACGTTGCATCTGTCTTTCTCCGTCTGACATGCTTCACTTAGCACAACACTCTCCAGGTTCATCCATGTTACTACAGAGGGCAAGAATCCATTCCCATCCTGGCCAGGCAATGTCCCAGTACACATACAGAGGGTGCCAAAACAATGTATACACGTTTTAAGAAAGGAAAAAACTGTATTAAAATAGTAATATTCAATGTATACCGATAACAAAAGAGGAATACAAGTCATGTTTGACTTCTGCAATGACAAGAGGTGCTCAAATGGTTGCCGTCAGAGTCCAGACACTTCCGATGACGGCGAACTACTGCCTGAGCAACACTGGCCAGAGTGTCCACTTACATCGCTGAGCCTGCCCGTTCAGTTTCTTCCCAAAGTCCCACCCGTGTAGCCAGTTTTCTACGGGACACCACGTCCTTTAAGGTCCCCATAGGTAGAAGTCAAGGGGCATTAAATCAGGAGAACGTGGGGGAAACTCAAACAACGTTCTCAAATTTCAAATCCCACTTCCACATGGTCTCGCTGGATATAGTAATCTTGGCTGTAGGTGTTTGCTTTTCATCACTTTGAATATTTCTTCTGACCTGCAAAATTTCTATTGAGAAATCAGCTGACAGTCTTAGGGACTCTCTTGTAGGTAACTTCCTTTTTCTTGCTGCTTTTAAGATTCTTTGTTTGTCTTTAACCTTTGGCATTTAAATTATGATGTGTTTTGGTGCGGGCCTCTTTGGTTTCATCTTGTTTGGAACACTCTGTATTTCCCCGGACTTGTATGTCTATTTTCTTCACCATGTTAGGAAGTATTCTGTCATTTTTTCAAATAGGTTTTCAATTTTTTGCTTTCTCTCATCTCCTTCTGGAACCCCTATGATGCAAATATGGATATGCTTGATGTTGTCCCAGAGGCCCCTTACACTATCCTCATTTTGGGGGATTCTTTTTGTTGTTTCAATTGGGTGGGTTTTGCTAAATTGCTGATTCGGTCTTCTGCTTCATCTAACCTACTCTTGATTTCCTTTAATATGTTCTTCATTTCAGTTATTGTATTCTTTACTTTTGACTGGTTCTTTATCTTTTCTATCTCCAGTTTAATGTTCCCTCTCCGTTCATTGACATTCTCCCTGAGTTCATTGAATATCCGTATAACCAGTGTTTTGAGCTCTGGGTCTGTCCAGGAGAAAGCTGCCCTTCCAGCCCTTGCCCTGAATCCAGACAACTCGATTTCTTCCCTTATGTCCCTGGTGCCTTTGGAGCTGCTGCCCCAGTGCTGAAGCTCAGAGTCGGTGACATCAGTGAACAAGTGTGTGCAGGCCCTTTAAGAGGGTCACCTGGGACTGCAGCTGCTCTTGTCTCACTCAGCCACAATCCCCACTGGTTTTCACGGCCACAAGTTGTGGGGACTTTGCTCCCCAGCACTGAAACCCTGTGCTGGGAGGCCTGGTATGGATCTGAGACCCCTTACTGCTCCGAGGGCAGGGCCTCTGCAGCCGAGTTCTCCTTCTCAATTGTTGATGGTCACAGGTGGGGGACCAGCTCGTCCTGTGTCTGTGCCCCTCTGACAGTCTCGAGGTGGCTTCTTCTCTATGTCTTCATGTGTCAGGCTTCAGCTCAGCTGGACTTCAGGCTGGTTTTCCTGTGGTTTAGTTGTAATGTTGATGTGGTCCTGAGAGGGGACGAGCCCAGCGTGTACTTCCTTCACCATCTTGACCTGAAATACTCCAATTAGGTTGTTTTGTTTTGTTTTATAGCTACTTTTTACTCCTTACTCCAGAGTCGTCTGCTTCATGACAAATCCTTATATTTAGTTGTCAGTGTTTTTAGTTTTATTTAATGTGAGAGTCTTCCTTAGAATTTCTTTGTAATTTATAACATGGGCATTTTTGAAGAAAAGTGACTGATAACTTTGTAAAATGTCGCTCAGTTTGGGTTATCTTAGTTTATTAACTCTTTCAGATTCCTAGAAATTCCTATATTAATTATACTGAAGTGCACATTTGACAGCTGAATTATTTTTCCTGATGAGGTAAACTGACCTAGCACAGTCCGTTATAGAGGACATTTATTGTCCAGGTTAAGGACACAGGCTTTGGAATCAGACAGGTTTAGATTCTACTTTTCCTGAATCTTTTCCCTCTTCTCCAAGCTTCAATTTCCTAATCTGTAAAATAGGGAAAATGTTGAATTCTCAAAAGGGTTGCTGGAAGACTGAAATGAGATAACACATGCAGAGCATTTGCTAAAGTGCCTGGCATAGAAACAAACCTCCATAAAAGGTTGGACACATAATTATATTTCTAATGGAAAATAAAATGAAAAAAACTGACAAGCCAGTGGCATTAAATAAATGATAGCACCAAAATTCAGGAGAGAAGGGGAGTGAGTGAAATGACCTTTTTCATTTGAAGGCCTTTGAAGCATTTATGTTTTTAAGTTCTAGGCATTAGGTCCTTTTAATGTCTCATTTTTTTCAATATATAGGTCTTTATGTTTAATTTTCCAAAGCAAAATAATCTCAGTTTACGTCTTTAATATATTAATATTTCCTTTTGAAATACCAATCATAGCTAAGTAAATTTATTACTGATAGTATAGCATTTAAAATAAGGGTTACTAGCAGTTTCATTTGGAACTCATTTATTGATATGCAATATACTGCTTACAAGCTTATTGACTTACATAGTCATACTGTCTTAAGGTGCACCAAGAAAGCAAGCCCATTTAGCAATTGATGTAGGTGAGTTGACAATAAGAGTAATGGCTTCAATTTGGGCTGTGGGAATAGGGGTTCGATTGGAGGAGGAGGTGCAGGAAAGAGGAACAAACACACATTTTTAGCTGATTGCTTGATGCAGGATGGATGCCACGAATTATCTTAACCTCAGCCGTGCGTGTGTTTGGCAACCTTCCATGATTCCTTCTGGGCATTTGTTCTGCTTCCTGAAGGATACCCTGTGGTCTTAAACTTGTAACAACCTACGTTTTGTTGTAGCTCTCCCTGTCCTGCTACATTCACCTACAACTTTCCCTTCTTGTTAGAAGGACTCAGATATTTGCAGGGGAGTAGACTCCCTGAGAAAGACGTTTGGATTCTTTGCTTGACGTCTCGGTGAAGAATATTTATTTTCATTTTTCACAGATATTTACATTTTAAAAGTAATATAGGTGATGATCAAAATAAATACTGAATTGGTTATTTCCCAGGCTTTGTGTTTGAGGAATTTTGACAGGATTGGGCCAACGTGTGATCTGAAGTAATGTTCTGTGGGGTCTACTGTCTCCACTAGCCACAGTGCTCCCACCAGAGCCAGCCGTGAATCAGCTCGTCACAAGGCAGGCCACTGTGCCTGTCTGTCGGAAGCCCAGGAGTGCCCCATGGGAGTTTTAGACACCCAGTGCACTGACACCAAGCTACTGTCTGGCTAGAATGTGCCTGTGGCTATTTGGCACTGGGTGACTTCAATGGAACAGAATTGTCGTTTCAGTCAAAAGTAGGGAGGCTTTCATTAAATGTATCTAACTTTGTTATGACCTCTGCCAGTAGGAATGAAAAAGATGAAAGGCAAAAAAATATTAAAAAGAAAAAATTCAAGACATCATCTCAAGTATAAGTAGATAGGGTGATTTGCATGCTTTTTTTTTTAAATATAAGCTTCTGGTCATTTAATTTTCTCTTACTTTACATTTTTCCTTTTTCTACAGTGTTATTGATTTCTCAGCACATCTATTTGCAACAGCTAGAAAGTCACTTTTGAAAAACTAATTATTTAAATGGCTTACAATTTTGATGCCAACTACTTACAGAATTTAGAAATAATTTTTTTCTCTACAGGGCATTATTACAATCTTCTAATAGCAGTGTACATTCTTTTCTTAGATTTTAAGAGCTGTCTGTTCCTTGAGACTGAGATTTGACATTCAGATACATTGATAGCTAAGTGACCAGGACATTTGAAAGACATTGGAGGTTATTGAAGAAATAGTGCCCTTCTGTTGGTGAGGCATTCACATATCAGAGACATTCTTTTGAATTTATTTAAAAGTTAGAAACACAGTATTGCTAAATAATTTTCTTACATAATAATTCCTTAAAAAGTTGTAATTGCTTTAAGTTTTACTACTGATTGTAGTCATTTGTGTGATTGTTATCTATGATTGATGCATTTTAATGTTGCAATTGTCAGGTGATTTTCTGTGATTATATCCATGACTGGCATTCTTTATGGTACAATTGTGTGGTAATAGTCTGATTATATCACTATTAAGATTTTTACATAACTTTCTCTTAGGACACGTTTGAAGAGCAGAGGCTTTATTTCTGAGAGTATGAGCTCCTGTGTGAAGCAGTTCTGTTCATCTGGCTTGGTGAGTTGTCTTCTCACCATGTCGGCAGGCTGAATGATTTTCAGAAGACAACTACTATATTCACTTTTCATAATACAATGTTGAGAATATTATTTAAAAAGTTATATTACTAAAACTTCTAATACGAACTCAGAAAAAAATGTCTAATAACGAAGCCTGAAGAGGAGTGGCCAGAGTATTTGGGAAGGGACAGTACCAAGTAGGTCAGGGGAGAAAGAAGAGTTGACCACATAGTAGGGAGAGAGGCCAGGTAAAATAAGTACGAGGGGGGACCCAAACAAACTGAAATTATTTTCTTCAGAGTGGGCCCCCTGTAGCACAGGCTTCCCCTGCTGGGTGAGTGTTCTAGAAGTATGTCTGCATTCATGTACCCGCTGGTGTGGTTGTGAGAGGCTGCATTCGGCTTCAGTGAATGTGTTTTGGAGACTCAACATGTTGGCCCATTTCATGACGGGTGATTCCATGAACAACGTGTGGCATGACAATGTACCTGCCCGCACCGCGCTGAGTGCTCAGCAGTTTTTGACCAAAAGTGGCATGACCCCTGCGCCCCACCCTCCTTATTCACCCGATCTTGCCCCAGGAGATTTTATTTTGTTTCCCTGGATGAAAGAAGTCCTTAAGGAGAAACTTTTTTGCCGATGTGCAAGAGGTGAAACAAACAAACAAAAAACAACCAAACCAGCAGAAGCACTAAAATGCATCAAAATCAAGAAATTCAAAAACCGTTCTGAGCTGTGGGAAAAGCATCTCGACAGAGACTCCTTTGAAGGTGACTGTAGTTTAAACATGTAAAAATAAATACACAGTTTTTTGTAAATAACTTGTTTTTTGGGGGGTGCATCAGGCATTAAGACAATGCTGCTGACCTCATGGAAGCAGATTTAGTGGAGTTGTGGGCATGGATGCCAGGGGGAATATAACTAGGCATCACAGGGAGATACGGTCTCACAATATGGGGAGAACATTTTTCCCGCCTTGGGGCCCAATTGTGAAGAAAAGGAGGAAGATAGGATAATATGTACAGAGAAAAATGGTCTTTTTTATTTTTAACATGGCAGAGATGCTTATCCAATGAAGGTAATGAAACGAAAAAGATGTGTAAGGATGCTGAGGGAGAAGATCTCTGAAGAGGTTCAGAGTTTTACTAAAGTTCAAAGTAATCTTTGAACAGATGAGGTGGTACTTCTTTCACTGAGCTATAAAGGAAGGAGAGGCGGAGGTAAAAGAAGAGAAATTCATGTGTAAGTGGAGGCAGGGAATCGGGGAATGTCTGCTACTTGTGTCTGTGTTTGCTGTCATGTAAGAAGATACGTTTTGTCTGTCAAGGAAGGACACGGAGGTGTGCATGGTGGGCATGGGGAGGGAACGGGGAAACAGGGAAATGTTAGACCCTGCGTGTAGAGGGGCTGACGATAAGAGCAGATGGGAGGGTTGTTGATTTGGCTTGAATGGAGGAGACGTGGTTTGGCACAGAGGTGTGGTTTTTCCCAGCAGTGCTTGATGGTGTGCATGGAAAAGCAGGGGAGTGAATGTTTGGGTTTCCTGACTGGGTTTCCTGATCCAGTTAGAAGAAGGACATGAAAACAAAGTGGGGTGGGTTGTGGCTGAAGAGTTCTTGTAAGTGATGGACCCGAGTGTCTGGTTCAAAAAGGGATAAAGGTGCAGTCACTGGGAGGCCAAGGCCCAGAGGGGATGACATGGCCAATGTTCTCAGGTCTTGATGCCATTCAGTACTGTGTGTCGTGAGAATATGAAAGCCGAAGTGCTAGTTTTCTGTCTGGCTTATTTCGCTTAGCACGATGATCTCAAGAGCCATCCATGTTGTTGCAAATGGCAGTATGCCATCTTTTCTATGGCCGAACCACGTGACTTCACTCATATGTGGGATATGAAACTGAAAACCATGAAGAAACAAGACAAAGAAACAGAAACTCATGGACACAGACAACGGTTTAGTTGTTACATGAGGGTAAGGGGGAGGGGGTGGTAGAAGATGGCGGGGTCAAATACGTGGTGACAGAAGGAGCACTGACTCTGGGTGGTGAGCTCACAGTGCAACATACAGATGATGTATTATAGAATTGTACACTTGAGACACCTATATAATTTTACTAACCAACGTCACCCCAATACATGGAATTAAAAATAATAGAAAAAGAAAATGCATAGGAAGGAGTAAATGTGCTTAAAGGAAAACTATTTTTTAAATAAGAAAATAGGATTTTGGGTCCATGGGTTTGAAATACTGTTAATTGATGGGATGACAAGAGAAATTGTTTTTAAAAGCAAGAGCATCATTCATTATTATTTTAAGTAGCTGTTCTTATGAAAAAAAAAAAAAAAGAAAGCCTGAGATATCACTGATTAATTCGTTTTCATGAGTGGTTCTCGACAGTGTGTCTCTGTTGAGGATGGTATTTCTTTGGCCAACGTGTCCCCTGCAGGACGTGCAAGCGTCCATGGAAAATCACTGATTTCCATTGTCGGGGGAGGTTAGGGCCCTGTTCTCCAGGCTGGTGGCTGCTAACCAGGGAACGATTCAGCACGCTAAACGTGGGCAGTGCGATGGAGGAACTGAATCTAAAACTGTATTTCATGTTACGTTTCATGTAAAAGCTGAAGCACCCCAAAACATTTCCCCCCAAAGAAATCGCTGTTGTTTTAGTGGGACTGCGTTTCCCTGGAATCATTATTGGTGTGTTGCAGTGAATGTGACAGGGATAGCCTTAATAGCAGCTAATTAATAATTTTAATATTGATCAATGTGTAAATGCTAATAGTTTGTATGTATAGGCTTAAATAACATTATATTATTAAAACTAACTTCACCTATTCCTTCCCTGCTCTTGCAAATGTGGCTACAAAAAAGTTGAAATTACCAATGCGGTTTGTGTTCGATTTCTGTGGGTCAGAGTTTCATTGACCATAGCTGTCTTTAGGAAACTAAAATTATATGAAAATTCATCAACAGGAACCGCATTTAAAATTAAGTCAGGAGGCTGGAAGGGAGAAGTCTCACTCAGGTGTCACTCAACACACCCTACTGACCCCCACAGGCAGAGACAATTTTCTCGCAACTCTGACAGGACATGGATGCTACAACCTTACTACTTCAGCAGGAGGCTTCCTGTTTGCCCAGTAACAGCTCAGCCAATGGGAGGCTGCCATCACTCAGCCAATGAAAAGTCACTATACTCCGAACTTCCCATGTCCTCCAATGGACACTCCCTTTACAACAGCTCCTCCCACTTCCGTAGACGAGCACGTGGGTGTGGACCCGCGGCGGGACAGTGCTCAGCAGCAGGTCGTGGATGCGGACCTTCCTGGTGGCAGCAGAACTTCCTGGTGGCAGCGGAACTTCCTGGTGGCATCGTTTGCGCATGGCCCGGAAGGAGGCGCCACGCTTGGGGAGGCCCTAGTGGGCGAAGACAGCCTGGGGAGCGTCCACCGTGGCCAGGCCTTTAGCCTGGTGGACATCCAGCTCGAGACGACTGGCTACGCCCTGAGTGAGTTCTCTGGCACCTCCCAGCCGGGCAGCATGGCCACCACCCCACCCGCGTCGTCCCCCTCGGGGAGCCTGCGCAGCCGGCGAAGGCAGAGGCTTCGTTAAAATACACGCTCTATAAAACACTCTACTTCAATGACGCTGGTACAGACAGCGTCCATTTAAAACCCACCCCCCACGCCCCAAGTACAAATATTAATACGATTTTTATAAAAGAGTCTTGTGTGTTGTACACTTCTGCACGCATAACCAGATGAACTGCTGGTGGAAATCACCCCTGTCCTGGGCCCTCCTGACGACATGTGGCCTTAACCCTAAAATTCGCTTCCGCGAGGCCAGCTTGGTAGCCATCACGCCATCGTCTGGACGCCAACCTGACGCCCCTCTTCTTTTAGTCCCGACCCTCAGGTTGTAAAATTTGAGAAGAAGCCACCACCTCCAGGGTTGTTCTTGTGGCTGTTCCCTAATTATGCAGCAGACAGACTTTGTTGTTTTAAATGATGAAGCAATGGTGGGAGGCCACGTGCGTCGGTCCTCCACCTGCAGGTTGCTCTCCCTCCGTGTCCTTCGTGACACTTTCTTGCTCATGGTGGGAGAGCAGTGACAACGTAGGCAGAGAGAAGCTACTAAAAGGCTTTAAACAGTGTTTCCAATCTGGAGGGACAGAAATTAGAGTTTCGTTTTGCCAAGGCCCCGGGTGGTGAGGCCCACCAGGCAGGAGGGAGGCAGAGAGGCAGAGAGGTGTGAACTGGATATTCCGTGAGACATTTACTGCTTCTAAGCTGCTCAGGACAAGGAGCTAAATGCAGAGGCCTCATTGTCCCTGAACGCCCATTTTTGTACCCACAGTTCAGCAAGACTGCAGGACATGTGTAGGTCCCCCCTGCTTGGGGTTTGGTAAATGCCTGTCTATAAACAGCCAGAGATTTTAGTGTTGTCTTCTCCAGGATGACATTACTGCCTTGTGTGTTCTCCCAATATCTGAAAAGCGTTGCTTTGTGTTTTTCAAGTGTTCTTGCTTTTTATGGTGAGAAGGTGAGTCAGTACCAAGGCAAGTGCTGTCCTGGTTGGATGCAGGGATGACTTTTTGTATTTGAAACTTTTCATATTTAAAATAATTTCTTAAAATATAATTTCTTGCATGGTAGCAGTAAAGCATCTTTGAAAAGATTCTTGTGATTTCTTTAGATTATCTTATTTAGAAATTAGCATAATCTTGGGTAACTTATAGATATTGAAATCTGAGCTCCCAAGCATGAGATGATTCATAAATCAATGTAGTGTAGATGAGTTCACATTAATCTAAACATCAAGAGCAGCTCTTCAGTAAATATCAACCCATATTGTGAATAGAAGCATTTCAAAAGCTTTTTTAGCACCTGGATCAGTTGCGATTTTTATTCATTATGTTTTAATTTAAATATTTATTTACTTATGTAATGATTTGATGTGTTTCTATATTTTAATATAAATATGTACATATATATTTGTATGTGCACCTCACTTGGGACACAGAGCACTTGTTTTGTCCCATTCTTCCCACACCTGGCCCCAAGGTGCCCAAAGCACAGGAAGAAAGCGTGTGGACCAGGGTTTAGAATTACTGAAACTGTACACTTAAAGTTCTTCATCCTTTTAAATAAAAATGAAGGAATTTTCTGGACTAGGAGAGGGTTATGGGGAAAATAGGGCGGGTACGAAGACCCTGTTCTTCCCCACGTGTCTTCTTAGCACGTGTTCTCAGCACAGTTAGGCACATGCTGCAGGTGCATAAAAGGAAGCTTGGAGAGACATTAGTGATGGTCCCAAGGTGTGAGGTATGTCGGATGCATCTTTTCTGAAACCGAACTCAAAAATACGTATGCAGTGACACAGGTGTCAATATGTATTCCTGCCCATATCCAAAATTGTGGTCATCTACATCTGGCATGTGAAGAAGGTGGGTTACCTGAATGATGACACAGTTCTTCAATCCTCAGTGCCAATAATCTGTTAATTCCTGGAGCTGGTAAGTTTGATGGTGAGAATTGTTAATTCTGTCAAGAAAGAGGCTACGGCTTTCTAAGAAAAAAGAAAAATGATGACTAAATTCAAATGGCATTTGTGATTTATTGATTATTAATATTTAATCTGTCTTGTAAGGAAGGACATTTCAGAAGCATATGGATTTAAAGGGTGTTTCTTTTTCCCCCAGAAGTCTTGAGAATTAACTAAAATGAAGTAAAATATTCTGAAATTCAGAAAGAATTCTGTGACAATTGCTGTAAAATCTGTTACCATGTTATTTTTGCAAAAACAATGCTGTGTAATTTAGGTTTCTTTGATTTATTGCAAGAATTGTAAAGTAACAAAGAATGCTTAAATTAACAGCTCTGCACCTCAGTGATTAAAACTAACAGAAGCATTAAAAAGTGTAACTGGCCTTCTAATCTAAGATCCTAAAAATAGCATCAGCAAAAGAGTGCAGTGTATAATTACACTGTTTTCAGTGTGTTTATATCCTTTTTCTCATTGTATTGCTTTCAAAAACAGGTCTGGGTACCAAATATTAAAATATTCAACTGTTGTACTAAATTTTTAAAACCTCCAGCATAACAAAAACAATGGTTATAACATCTGTTTCTTTTTCGGTGCAGTCGATCATCTGTAAAATAGCACAGGCATGGAGATAATTCAAATTCACTGCATCTCATTTTGAATTTATAGGATCTTTTAAATACGTTCCTGTTTAATAACCACACTTTTAAAATCGCATCTTACTTTGAACACTTAGGGGAAGAGCTTTTCTCCTTTGAATCTTGCCTACCCATTAGAACACACTGCAGGCCTCCCCTTCTCCTGGAAGGATTCTGTGGTTTTTCTGTCCAACACCTGTCTTTCCTCTTCTGAATTCCTAGATCATGTTTCCTCGTCCACGGTTGCATAGTCTCATGTCCTCTTCACTTGTGCGTGGGCGTAAGCCAACTGTGCTGGAATGTTCTTGAGCATAAGTACCCTTTTCTTCATCATCCCTTCAGCAGTGTCAGAAATAGAGCAAGTGTTTCAAGCTATTTGATGATTCTCAGTTGGCTTTGGGTAACAAAGGCATGTCCTGGTACCTGAGTTATTGGTAGGAACTGTGTGGTCCTCAGAGTATACACCGAAAAATCAAGTGCAAGGACCAGTTAGCCATATCTCACCACCAAGCAGGGTTGGATAATTTCTAAGAGAACTGACTTGGGGAAGTCGTGCGGTGATGAGCTCTGAGTGCTTGGTCCTTGGTGTCACTGTATTGAGGCATCCTGGTCTCTCGGAGGCCTCATGGAGCCCTTGGCTGTTGCGCTATTGTCAGAAACATATCTCATATTTTTAATCTGAGGTATTTTTCAGTGTGGGGACTGACAGATGGTTTTATTATAGCACCTTCTGTAGTCAAAGATGGTCATAACAACAAACACAGTCGGTGCTTGGGGAATATTTACGTAAAGCAAACATGCCCGAAGACTCAGAAGGAGATGGGAATTTAGAGCACAAATTTTGAGGGGAAACGAGATCTAGCATCTGCGTCCTTTTCAGATACGTTTGAACAGTTGACTTGAAAATAAGGTCTAGATACAAAAACGGGGGGATCTCCAAGTTACCAGTAATCCTCAGTCGCTGTTCTTCCCTTTGACTGTCTTTCCTAACTCTTCTCACAGAACCATTTGGAGGAAACGTCTTCGGTGCCCAAACTGTTTTTCATTATTATTCAGCTGAAGGTATTTGGTTTAATTATGCCGATGCAGTTTTGATAAATACATTACATGCACAGAGAAGAGGCGATAATGTGATCTAAATTCCACACCGGAAGATTCCTCTCTGGGTTTTGTCAGTCACCTACTCCTTCAGAAAAGGAGCCACAAAGACCTGACTGAGTCAGCCCGACCACGGAGTTTTTGGAAGGGCCCCCTCGCAGAGGGCTGTCCTTTCCTCAGGACTGTCATCTCCAGCTCAGGAGAAGCCAGGGAGCCCTTTCTCTGCTCCTGGACAGGTGCTATTTGCAACTGGGGCAGTTTGCTCTATTTCTTTTTAAAACCCGGAAAGTATTTGTGGAATTCTGTCATTTTCCCAGATACAGATCCTAGTTTCTGCGTTTGATGGATAGATAACCTATTGACTTGAGAAAGGCTTTGTTTTTCCGAAGACACTGACCTCATGAAACAATAAAAAAATTCTCGTTTAAATGAAAATCCACAACAATATAACCTCCTCTATTCTGTGCAAACACATTTGGAGTTTGGTTTCCATGGTTACTGGTTACTAGTCCTGTGCTCTCTGTGGCTCTGTTGGAGGCTGGACGGGAGATCAAGCCTAGACTGTCATTATAATGAGGCAGAAGCAGAGAAGAATCCTTTAGTTGAAGGCCACGCAGCAGTTCTAAAAACACATAATTTTAAGGTTACAATTATTAAAAATACCACAGCAGCTTAACACCCCACCCCCCCAACTAACTGTTTTTTCAGTGGTGTAGGAATAACAATGAGAAGAAAGGAAAGATTTGAAAACAGAACTATATTCTCTGTCTGTCACGTGTTACTAAACGAATGTGCTCATTCATAAGTTGAGTTTTTCAAAATGCATGGAATAGTTTAAATACAATATTATACGTGTGTGTGTGTGTGTGTGCATGTGTGTATATAATAAAAGAAAATTTAATTTTGCAAGTGTGTATTTTGACCTAAGGTAAATGCAACAAATAAAAGAAAAATTAAACGTCTTAAGAGAAAGGTTGTTTTCAGGATTCTGTACTCAAAGATAGCTCTGGTCTATTTTATTCATAGAGATTATTCAGTTTTTCTTGAGAAGCGATAATATAGATTTGGAGTGGTAGTTTGAAAAAAAAGCTATAGTTTGAAAATTGTTTTAGTTGTATATAAGCTATTAGTGCACAGTTAAAGTAGTTTGATGTAGTTCTAGTTCCATTTGGCATCTGAACAGAAACTCTGACATAGTTATCACCTCCCCAAATGTCAAGGTTGTTACCCAGATAAAGGACTGAGGGAACCGATAGTAGAACTCTGGTAATAAACTAAACAGGATACAGCTCAGGAAATCGCGCACTGGCCCTGGTTACCTGGTGCTCAACACAAATGTATTCTGTTCTCGCAGCGTTATCTTCTCGCTGTGCTTGGAGACACAGGGCCTGTACTAAGCAGAAAACTGAGCACTGTCCCTTTGCTTCAGAAGCGTGGCTTTTTGAGATGGGTGGAGAGCAGTTCGTTACCTGTGACCACTGCTGGGACTCTGCCCCCCACAAGTAAGCCATGATGGGTGCGGGAATAGCTGGAGGTGTCTTGAAGGCTGTGTTCCTATGTCGCCTAGTTATTCCTGGAACTCGTTAATGTAGTGTTTTAAAATGTGAGGCGATAGATGATCCCACTTGCATCCAATAGAATGGCACTAGAGCAGGGGGCCTAACCTGGGGTCTGAAGTCAGGGGATCTCTGAAACTCGATGGGAAAAAATAAGTATTTCCATTAACCTGTAAATGAAATGTAGCATTCCTTTTCAGTGTGAATGTGGGCAGCGAACCCCAGTTATGTCAGTACGACTTGCGACCTTCTCCCCAGTAGAGGTTGTTGACATTTTGATTGCATATTTCTGTGGCTTCAGGTTTCTCCATACATCTTGCATGTGCATCGATACTGTGCATTTATGGTAGTTATGAGAACTTTAATTAGATCTTGGTATTAATGATTAAGAAAGAAGCACATACATTAGTTTCTAGTGTGTATTTTATTTCTAAAGTAGATTACTTTGTGTATTTGAATGTTAATTTGTTTCCTTAGAATTCTATGTACCTTTGAACGTATTTCCTTATGATTCATTATACTACCACATCTTATGTGGCACAAAAAAGAAAATAACCTTTTTTCTAAGCAGAACATTGGCTGGAAATGGGAATTGACTGGGCCTTCTGCACATCAGCCTGCCCTTTAACCCTGACTGTAAAATGAGGAGTTAGCCAGCACCCAAGCCCTGAACAGACCAACACCGAACCGCGTGGTCAGTACCAAGCCTGCACAGTGCCCACTATGGTCAGTGATGGAAAAGGAAGAGTCGGAGCAGCGCAGGTCGGAGGATGGGAGTGTCAGCCGAAGTCTCGGAAAAAGACATGGCCTCTGAGCATGAGCTGTCACCGTGAACCCCAGGAGGTTACGTCAGAAAACTCTGCCGTCCCGGTATGGAACCAGCAAGGTTAAACAGGACGTGATGAAAAGGGAGAAGGAAAAAATAAAGAAATAACAAGGAAACACAGTGAAATTTTCACCAAGAAAATGAAAGAACAGGACTCTCTAAGATGAGAATTGGTGTAATGGCATTGAAGGTAAACTTCAGACACTCTGGTCCATTGCAAGGAACCGTAAAGGGAAAAGGAATGACAGGGAGTGGAATTATGCGTATTTCAGCAGGAGCAAACAAACAAGAATGATTAAATTAAGTTACTGTCCAAGACATAAGTTATCATTGGAAAAATGTTTATTCAAAAAATGTTAGGGAGTTCCCTGGTGGTGTAGTGGCTTAAGGTTTCGGCGCTGGCGCTGTCAATGCTATGGCCTGGGTTCGATTCCCAGCCAAGGAACTACCCACATACCAAAAAAAAAAAAAAAAAAAAAAAAAAAAAACCCCAAAAAAAAAAAAAAAAAAAAAAAAAAAAAAAAAAAAAAAAAAAAAAAAAAAAAAAAAAAAAAAAAAAAAAAAAAAAAAAAAAAAAAAAAAAAAAAAAAAAAAAAAAAAACCAAAAAAACCCCCAAAACAAACAAACAAAAAAAAATGAAAAATGTTACCGACATATGAAACAACATTCAAGAAAAACTTAACACTTCAGATAAAACTTTTTAGAAAAATACCTGTATCTTAGAAAAAAGACAACTAGTCACATGAGGAAAAAGAAATCTTCAACAATGTAGATTAAAAGAAGAAAAATAAAAACAGATTATCTGTGAAGAAGTAGTCTAGCCTCCAAATTCTCTGTAACACTAAATACCAGCCATTGGAGAAGGTTTAAGAAGTCTTGAAATAATTTCTATCCAAATGAATTTCCTTAGAAATAGAACAATTAATCTAATATACAAAGGGTTCACTTACAGATTACTTTGAAAAGCATTTAAAAGTTTCAGCATGGATTTCAGTAAAATTCCAACTAATAAAAAATAATTCTAAATGAAATGCTCATAATTAGAGAAGTGAAGTATAAAAAAATGTGACAACTAATACAAATTAAACTTAAAGCATTGTTTCAGAGAATTTATGAAATGTGAAATGAATTGCAATAACCTTGGTGTAAATCATGTTACCTTAGTAAATGTAATGTGGGAACGGGCAGGGGGAAATTGATGTTAAATTCCTTATTATAAAAAATAGATGGCACTTTATTTTGGTTCTAATACTATTCAGTGTTGCAGACTCTCTCCAAACTTGTTAATAAAGTTAAATTTATTAGAACTTTCCGCCACAAACTCTTACTGCTGTTGTAAAAGGGGGCATTTCAAGTGGGGACTTACAGACTTATTAAAAATTCTGTAAAAGATGTAAATGCTTAAGCTATTATATTGACAAGAAAAGACAGCTTGAGTAAAAGTAATAAAATTTTAATATATGCTGTTTACAAAAATACATAGAAAAACCAGAACTAATGGGCAAATGTTGAAATGGCAAATGAAAATAAAAATAATTAATATTTATTTCAGCCCAGGCTGTCATCAAAGTAAAAGTCTTGGAAGGAAAAAAAAAATGTAAATTTGAAATAGAAAAAAATGCAGGCCTCGATGATAAGATGACATACTTCATACAGTAAATAGCACAGAACAACAATCTTTAGAAAAATAACTTTTAGGAATTTGAGGAAAATAATCAAAAAGATAGTTTTAATACCTTAATTAAAAATTTCATCCCTCAGTAGAATAAACAGACATAAATATATGTTTGCAGAATTATAAATTATTAGAGTTTAATTATTGTGGAAACAGACAAGATTGAGTGTCCATTTAACAAAATCTTAAGCAAATTCTATAAATACAAAAAGTTAAATGATACAGGGCACATTTTCTGATTTATGTGCAATACAGATGGAAATTATTGTCAAAGGTTTAAATGTGACCAATGACAGTAACAAAATACAGCTACTCTTAAATTTAAGACAATACACAACTTTCTTAACTTTTGAGTCAAAGTAGAAGCTAAAACCACTAAAAAACAGTTAAACATGATGAACAGACTGCTTACTGAAACTTACGTGATAGCACCAAGGCTGTACTTAGAACAACAACAGTAACTGTTAAAGCTTTTAATAGAAAATAAGAAGTAAATTAGCTAATCAGTAGTTGAAGAAATTAGAATACATTAAAAATAAAATTAGGGAAATCCAGAGAAAGAGAATGATAGACAAAGAAAATTGTGTTTATCAGTTGATACATGGAAAATTGATTCTTATAAAATTTTCAGTGACTATTACACGTCAAATATTTGCCAACTCCATATCATGAGTTGTAAGTTCATCCTCTTAACTTCCCCATGGGGCAGTTCTTGCACATTTTATAGAACATCATGCATTATTATTATGCTGTTTTATACATGGGGAATCGAGGTCTTATGGGAGTTTAATTTCTTGTGTGCGGCTGCAGGGTTTACAGGTGGAGAGATTGTCACTGGATCACTGTTCCTTCTCATCCCAAAGTCTGTCCTTACCCGGGGTGTGAGTTATGTTGAGGGGTAAGATCACCAACAGAAGACACTCCAGCAGCTGAGGTACAAGGACAGGGAGTGAGGGGTGTATATTGCTCAGAGCCTTGGGAGGGCCACAGCAACACAGCCGAGCACAGAATTGGCCCAGAGAAGCTCCTTTTCTCTCTGGTGTGGAAGCTGCCCGCAGCTATCGCCGGCTCCAGACCATGAACCCTGGCTTCTTTCTAGCATATTGATGTGCTTGGGCCACCATCACAGTGATACCACGGACTGGGTGATTAAACAGCAGGGAATTAGTTCTCACAGGTCGGGAGGCTGAGGAAGCCCAAGGTCAGGGTGTGGGCATGTTCGGGTGCTGGTGAGGTACTCTTCCTGGCTTGCAGAGATGGACGTGTGTGTTTCATGTCTTCAGATGACCTCTTCTCTGTGCTGGCAGTTGGGGGTTAGTGAGCCCTGTGACATCTCTTCTTGTAAGGACACTGGCCCTCTTGAATTGGCATCTAATCATTTATGACATCATTAATCTTCATTATTTTTTAGAGGCCCCGTCTTCAAATACAGGCATATTGGGGGTTAGGGCTTGAGCATACGAATTTGGGGTGGGAGGAGGGGACACAAACATTCAATCCACAAACTCCAGCCTGAATTATTGTGCAACTGATGTACAAACACAAGAATCCTACGGGTGCCTTGATTGGCAGAGGTGGGATTTAGTATCAGCACCCTAGTGACAGATATGGACACATGGTATGATTGGACTTGTTTGTTTGCTTATGGGAAGTGAGATCACTGGTGGAGATTCAAACTGGGGCAGATATTCAAAATATTTTGGGAAGCCACATATACAGAGTATGTAGAAGTACATATAGAAGGAATGGGAAAATAAATGTATTCTGTAAAAATATTTTAAATGAATTTCTAGGGCCTTTTTGTGAAATGTGAGAATCATTAGGACATTGTCCAAGTTGACAGAAGTCATTATGGAAAGCCTGACAAAGCTGAAGCAAATGAGAATGTCCCCCTGTGTCCTGAAAGAGTGGGTCTGGGTTATTTTGTAAGATACTTCTTTCAGATCCTCAAGGAACAGATAATTTTCTGCCTATTTAAATGTTTCCAGAGCAGAAAAAAAGCTACCCTGTAATGCTGAGAACAGAAACTAACACAGTGAAGAAAGAAAATACCAATCACAATAATGAGCATAGATGTAAAAATAGCAAGTGAACTATCAGCAAATGATATCCAGCTGCCTCTACAGAACTTCATCCATCCTGGCCAGTGGGGTTTATTTCATTAGTGCAGGAAAAGATCGATACTAAGAAATCTATTAATTAAATTCTTCATATTAACAGAGCTAAATAGAAATATATTTAACTGTCCACATGCAAAATTTGGTTGAATGTAATGATGTTTTGGCTTAAATACAAGAATAGAATTTTTGCCTTGATCCAATAAAAGTAGATTCAGTATATGTCTCAGACTGGAAATGTGCAATATGCTTCATGTTTAATCTTAATCTGTTTGACTGGCTAGTTCATTTAGCACAAACTAAAAGGTACAAATGTTCTAAATTGGAGGCAGCATTTTCATTATTTACAGACAAGTTATCTGCATGTCTTTGGGCAACAGAATCATCAGAAAAAGTAAAAGAACGCAAGAGGATTGTATAATGACGAGCACGTCTTTGACATGTGACATTGAACTGGCCATTGCTGACTCGGACAATTGTTTAATGTTGGGCAATAGTTCAACTTCACTAAGTCTCGTGTAGGTTAAGATGCACATGCTACTTGTGCTCGTCCTTCATTTTGAAGAGGATAAATGAGATGACACACCTCCAAATACAAACCACGAGGCTGGCCGGGTTGTGCACTGGTGCTATTGTTCCTCCTTGTCGTTGTCGTTAGGTTACACAGAATAACAGTTAAATACCAAAGAATCAGTACATTCCTTGTCTACCAGTAACATCCAATCTGAATTAAACAGAAATATAAATTTAACTTCTTTTGTTGTATTTATGAAAACATAAAAGTGTCATTGTATCATCAGAAAAGCAATCCCATAAATTCTGTATTAACACATGTAGGAAAACAAGATAAAACAAAAACAACAAAAAGACATCTTTATTGACTAGAAAGAAGTTGGCTAAAATGATGATTTATTGCTACTTTACTGCCCACAAGGTTTTGGTTGGTGTCTACAGATTTGTGGAGAAGCGGGGTGACTAACTGACTTTGGGTGGTTGTGCTAAGGCTGTCAGAAGGGCATCATTGCTGACAATCGTTGAAGATTTACAGTTACGTACAATCTCTGGGACCTCCCCGCCAACTCATTGACCCTCTGAGGCTAGGGGGACGTGAATCACTCTCTCAAGTACAAGTCCACTTCCTGTTGTGATTTTATACAAGTAAACACCATCTAAACCTATCAGAAGGAAGTCCAGTACAAACCTTCCTACCATGTACTCTGTCATTTTCCTTTAATTTCACATTACTTCATTGTTAGGATTTGAAATTGACTTCCTTCTTCCCTATTCACTAGTCCCACAATGAATAAAAATGACCTCAAATCCACTCACATAGTCAGTAACCTATTTACGTAACAGCTGTCTACCTAGTACCTGCTCTTTGTCATGCTCTTTGTAGGCACTGTACTACGGAAGTGGAATATATTAGGGAACAAAAATGACTTTCTTTCGCTTATATTCCAGTGGTAATTTCCTCCTATTGCAGGCATATGATTCCTGGGACTTATGTGGATTAGAAAAATAAATTATGGATGTTTATGAGATAATCTCTCATCGAAAGACATCAGTATTACGTGTCAATACAAGAGATACTTGGGTGTTTTCAATGTATTTCCTATAATTCTTACCACGTAGAACTGTCCTGTGCAACAGAAAAGAAGAGTGCATAACCCTCACTGGAATCAGCTTGGCAGATTTACCCAGAAATCTCTATCTCCAAGGCCTTTTCTCACATAGTGGTTACAGTATCTATAACATCTTTTTCTATAATATCCTTGTCTCGTGATAGCTTTAAATTTTCTCTGTTCTAACAAGGTGAATATTGAATTCAATTCACCAATTGTTCTCAATCAGCATCACTGTGTTACATTTTAGTTAGAGAAGAGATTTATCCAGAAAACTTTTCCTCATGGACCTTACGGTTGACTGGGTGAGATTGTCCAAAACAATGAGCTTTAACATAAATAAGGGAATCCAGGGAAAGAACAAAGCAGGGGAAATGACACGAAAACCAGACGGGCCAGGGGCATGGTCCTGAAGCCCCGCCGTGCACAACTGGGCATGCACGGCCAGGCAGACCAGGCGGGGGGGACCCAGGGGCAGTGTGAGGGGAGGGGTGCTTCCAGCACAGGGCCGTCGGCGGGGAGTCTGTCTGGGCCTGGAATACGTTCGGTTGAGAGTTCTGGAGAGCAGGGCACGTGGGAGCAGTGGTAGGAGGTGAGTGTGGAAGTGTGTAACTGTGAAGGGCTGCACGTGCTCCTGTGAGGAGTGCAATGTGGTAAAAATGTTTTGAGGACCAAGATCTAACCTGCTCTGTACGATACTGGTTGATGTCACGGCGTTGGCTTGGGAGAAGGTAGAGATGACAGACATAAAGACCCGGTGAGCAAGCTGTCACCCTGCGTCACCTGAGATGTGCCATGCGTCTGATTTGGGTACTGGAAGAAGGAATGGAAAGAAAGAATTTGTTACAGCCTGGACGTGGATGACAGACCCGGACGTGACTTCATTTTCATCCACAGGAGATCAAAACAGAGAACATGGGTGAAAAAGGGATTCGTGGTGCAAAGAAAACTTTTCTCTTACTTTTAGCTTTGATTATGTTTAATTTGGGTTGTGGGAGGAGTTTAATGTGGATTGCAAGTAAGCAAGCGTACGTTCTAGTTAAGACCAATCTCGTATTCAAAATTCTACCTTACGCCTCCCTTAATATTTTGAGTATTAGTGACATTAGCTATGCTTTCATAGTGTTATTCATAGTTACAAAACACTTCCCACGTTGGTGAGAAATTGGACACGTAGAGACTTCCGTCATCATTGGCCGGTTTGAAGTGTTGGAATTCGGGTAATTGTGAGGGGAGAGTGAGGGAAACGTGAGGAGGCGGACAGTTAGTGGTCAGCACTGAGCAGAGAACGTGCCTTACTTTTCTTCTGTCACTCAAGTTCAGAATCAGCGGAAACACAGACTTTGAAGGATCACTACAATGTCATGAGGGCATGCTCAGTTTTGTCCCTGTGCCCTGCACAGGTAATCCGCGGTCTGCGTTCTCCAAGGGAGGCTCCCACAGACATGCTCTGCCTCTCAGAGCAGCGAGTTTCAGACGAAAGCGTTTCCAGCCTGCACACACACACGCGCACACACACGCACACACACGCGCGCACACACGCACACACACACACACACACACACACGCACACACGCACACACACACACACACACACACACACACGCGCACACACACGCACACACACACACGCACACACACACACGCACACACACACCCGTGAGCTCTGTGGTCTCACCGTGTCCATTCGGATGCAGTAGGTCTGGACTGGCACCCAGTTTCTGCGTTCCAGGCCACCTGGAAGCTTCTGGTCCGTGGGACACCCGAGGAGCAAGGCTCTAGATTGCCAACGTGAGCTCTGGAAGAGGGGGAGACTGTGAGGATGGAAAACGGGGCACACTTTTTATAGCAACCCACAGGAAGAGAGCGAGCGCTGTGGGCGTCCGTGTGACGTGGTGGAACTCAGTCCTGTCCCTGCTCTGATCGGTTCAGATTCCGAACGCTGGAAACGACCGATCACGTTGCCGAATGGGAAGTCGCAGGCCCTTTTCAGTTTCAGTTACCTGAAAATTGAATCTTGAGTTGTGACGAATCCTTAATCTCGGCTGAGCACAGGGATGGCCTTAGGTGCCACATGTCGCTGCAAGCAGTACCTTCTGTTGGAATGTTGCTGTGAGATTTTCCACGGCCCCTTCCTTTTTCCCTCTGTGCTTTGAAGTCCCTTTCATCTCTGAGCTACCCGAAGAGAATGGGCAAACATTCGAGCTTATCAGGAAACTCGCGTTCCGCCACCACCATGTAAATAAGAACAGAAAATAAACCTCAGACTGCAGTCAGGGTTTTTCCTTTGGGTTTTCTTTGCTGAATATTTGGTAATGGGTTTACAGACAAATTTGGGAAATAGCTAATGAGTAACTTCAATAACTTCCCTGCCTTCAAAAAGCACTTCTTTATCCGTTTCTGGGAGTCCACAGGCTTTTGTTGTTCCCTCTACCAGTTGACAAGCCGTGCATTTGATCTTCTATTTACATGAATGTACACGTGATTAACAGTTGAAGGATACTTCTCCCTTGAAAAATTTGCCGTGTAAACACAGACTAAGTTCAACTGCATAATTTTCAGACATAAAACCAGGAATGCTAAAGAATTTGGGACATTCGGGTGGGTCACCTGTCCCCATCTCTCTAATTCTCTGGTTTCTCATTTTTGCAGCCTCTCTGCACCCTCCTAGCTGCAGTTTGTGTTCGCTGCTGACACGGGGCGGGATGAGGTCTGCGGGCGAGGGGTGTTTGTGGCTTTGGTTTCTTCCTGTGGCTCCGGGGGTCGTGTAGGGAGTTTGGGCTGGTTGTACCTTTCTGTTCTCGGTTTGTCCTAGTGCAGACTCACCCTTGAGCCTTGGGGTCAGTCTTCCTTTCTGGTCTCTCACTTGGTCCTGGTTGTGGACCGACAAACATGCACGCAGCCCCCTCTCCCCTTCTCCTTCCTGGACAGAGTGTCCGCTGCAGCTCCTCACCACCCAGCTGCGCCCCCTCCTCTGGGAACCGGAGTGAAGTCCGGCCACTGTGGTTTGCAGGTTGGTCTGCACCTCCTGGGGCCAAAGCCAGGTGAGGGTGGTGTCTCACACCCACCTGTGGGCCCCCTTTCCTCTGTCCGGTGGACCCAGTGGGGCCCGGAGCCTCTCCCGCCGCCTCCTCCCCCTCCTTCCCCCAGGAGGACAGTTCCAGGTGGGGGCCAGTGCAGCGCTGTGACCCGGCACTTCCCTTTATTTCTCCTTTGTCTAACCTTCTGCCTGCTGGCAGGTACCTTAATGAGACGCGTTGGGTTCCTTAGCTGTAACTGTGCCCTGTATAGAGGGCCCCTAGATGAGGTCTAGGTGTTTTCTTAGTTGTCATCTCCGGAGGTCCCTCTCATGCCACCATTTTGTTGTGTCTTCACCATATTTATTTTTACTTGTTCTTGTTTTATATATTATTAACAACACATACTATGTATATAAGTAGAAAGTATAACTTATCAGTTTTGGAACATTTTTAGCTTTATAATTTTTATAAACATAACTTTCTCTAGCATAAGGGATATCTGCAAAATACTATGATTGATCCTCTGTTGAAACCAGGAAGTCATCTTTAGTTGACACACTGAGGATACTGAAAAGCTATTTCATTAGGAGGAAGTGTATCCTCAGTAATATTTATTTCATACCTGCCCCTGCTCTGATGGAATGTTTTGTTCGCTTCTTGGACTACTTAGGCATTTCATTAATGAGACAATTTACTTCTGGATTTAGAGGTATTTTAATTATGCCATATGCTTCACTCTGAATAGAGCTATTATAGATATCATTAAACTCACACTTTTATCATAACTGTTCCGTTTGGAAGACATTCCATGAGAAAAGGATGCAGAGAAAATACAGATACTTAGAATAAGATTAGACCCATAAAATTCTTGTTGCATTAAACCTTTTTAATTTTAACTGATTTAAGTATTGGACTTCTGCCATTTTTCTTGGGAGATGACTTAGATCAAAATGATTCTTTATATTATCAGCAAATTAAAAAATATTTCACTTATATGTAGAATCTATAAAAAAGAAACCAGAAATAGACTCATAGATACAGAGAACAAAGTGATGGTTTCCACAAGGGTGGGGTAGGGGGGGATGGGTGAGAAAGGCGAAGGGGAATAAAAGTAAAAACTTCCAGTTATAGAATAAATAAGTCATGGGATGTAACAAACAGCACAGGGAATATAATCAATAATATTGTTATAACTTTGTATGGTAAATGGTAGGTACTAGATATCATGGTAATCACATTGTAAGGTACATAAATGTCGAATCACTACAGTACACCTGAAATGAATATAATACAGTATGTCAACTATATTTAAAAAAAAAAAACAAAAATGAATATTGACCACATAGGGTCCCAAAAAATATATACACATTTTAAGAAAGGAAAAAACCTGTATTAAAATTATAATGCTCAATATATACCAATAATAAAAGATGAATACAAGTCATGTTTGACTTCTGCACTTACAAGAGGTGATCAAAGTGGTGACCATCAGCATCCAGACACTTCTTTTTATTGTTTAACTGACTGAGGTGACATTGGTTAGCAAAAATTACATAGGTTCCAGGTGTACAGTTCTACAGTGCATCATCTGTGTGTTGCTTATGTGCTCACCATCCAGAGTCATTTCTCTTCCCATCACCATATATTTTGACTCCCCCTCTCTCCTCCCCTTCCCTTCCTTGCCCTCAGGTAACCACTAAACCATTGACTGTGTCCATGAATTTTTGTTTCTTTGTTGCTTTCAGATTTATGTTCCACATATGAGTGAAGTCATACAGTTCTTGGTTTTCTCTGTCTGGCTTATTTCACTAAGCATGATGATCTCAGGGTCCATCCATGTTGTCACAAATGTCAGTATTTCATCTTTTCTTACAGCTGAGTAATATTCCATTGTGTATATGTACCACAGCTTCTTTATCCAGTCATCCATCAAAGGGCACTTTGGCTGTTTCCATGACTTGGCCACCGTGAACGGTGCTGTGATGAACATTGGGGTTCATGTATATTTGTGGCCTAAGGTTTTCCATTAGCATCCAGACACTTCTGATTATGTGGAACTACTGCTTGAGCAGCATTGATCAGCATGTCCTCTTGTATTGCTGTGCATGTCATTTCATTTCTCCTCAAAGAACTGCCAGTGTAGCCAGTTTTGTATGGTACACCATTTCCTTTAAGGTCCCCCATAGGTAGAAGTCAAGGGGTGTTAAGTCAGGACAACGTGGGGGAAACTTGAACAATGTTCTCAAATTTCAAATGCCACTTCCAAATGGTCTTGTCCTCCTCGAATGACAACTGTGCTTCTGCTGTTTTCTGTGACTGTCCTGCCTGTCGCATGGTGATGCTATCATTCATTTGATGAATGCCATCTTTTGAGTGAACGTCATACGACACATTGCTACTACAATTCAATTCAACTTTGAAAAATAATACAGAGATAATATCTCTTAAAGTGTGTAAACATTTTTTGGCACCCCAGTATTTCTTCAACTTCAAATGAAATTCTTAGCCAATCAGTCAACTATCCTGAGAAACAAACCCTCTTTTTCTTAAGCCGTCCATGTAAGCGTTTTAGGTGCTTTGTCCTTCAAATCAGTCTCATTTTAAATTAATGGGTATACATTTAGTGTACTTCCTGTATTTTCATGTGTAATTTTGTTGTCTTTTACCAGTTTTTCACCTCAGCTTTCTTCTAGTCCATTTATCTCTTTGTGACAATGAAGGACCAACAGATTGCTGAACCAGCTAAATTATCTAATCAGAGATTAGATCAGATGATACAGGAGAGATGGAGGATGCAACTTCTTGTTCTTTCCATAATACCTTTTCCATCTTGGTATGCTCAACACTGTTTATTTGTCTTTCCTTATCTCCAGTCCATCCTTCTTTGTTTCTTTCTGCCCTGCTAATTTATTTCATTTCCTTTGAAACAGAGATACACAAATTGTAGTCAGTTTTGTAAAGACTCGATATTGTAAAGGTGTCCTTTATTTTCTGATGTGTCTATAGATGTAATGTAATCTCAGGTCATATTGCCCTGTGCTTTTTGTGTGTGAAAATTACAAGCTAATCTGTGATTTTATATGGACCAAGAATTCTTGGTCCAGGTATAATCTAGAAAATCTTGACAAACAAGAGAGTAAAACATGTAGTGAAGACAGTAAGCACTCGGTCTGAATACTGACTAACAGGACAGAGTAGAGAATCCAGAAATCAGCAGAAGTAACACCTCAGAACCTCAGTGGAACTTTCTTTTTTCTTTTTGTGGTGGCAGCCCCATGAGTGCTAGGGACCCAGGCAGGTGGACAGGCTCCTTGCAGAGAGCCCCTGGGGTCCTGGTCTCGTCGCTGGAAGGAGCTGGAGGGAAGAGGCCCTGCCCGCTGGTTAGGAAGTGGGGCCCTCAGACAGCAGTCTGTGAGGTGTACGGTCAGACCCCTTGTAGAGAAAGACCGGGAGTTGGTTTTTCTGCCTGTGCCCTCGTGGGGCGCCCACTAGAACTGCTGCTTTGTTGGCTACAGTCCTTTGGAGTCGGGAATGCGGCCACTCATTGGCTGTCAGAGCCAGGAGATCGGGGGCCCTTCCTGATTGGCAGAGCAGAAGCTGGCTAAAGTCTGAAGGGCGGACGCTGCGAAGCTTTGGCAACAATGTGGAGCAAGTGCGAGTCTCACTGGCCACCAGCAGGAGTGTAAATGGGCGGTAACGGCTCTGGGAGACTGTGCAGCAGCTCACTCCAGTCACACGTCAGCCTGCCTCATCAGCCAGGCCACTTAGCCAATTCCACGCCTGGGTATTTTCCAAAGAGACAGATGCACCCAAATACACAAACAAGAATGTAGGTAGCGGGGTTGACCATGATGGCTCTCAGCTAGTAACTCCAGGAATGCATGAAGAGCAGGTTTGGGGGAGTCTGTGTCTTTGAAAACTGCTGAGCTACTGCTATTCACTATAACATCAAAGAATCCCCCTAATGCATTGAAAAGTCATCTGTGATCTTTGCATATGTGATTCTAGTACTTTTTTGCATGCATAGTATGCGTATACTGAGAAAATGATATAGTTAAGTGTAAGCATTACACAAATAACTTGCATTTTAAAAAGAAACACTAGTTTTTAATGTAAAATTAGAGGTAATAGGGAGCGAAAAAAGTAAAAAGGCGAGGGGAGATAAAGAAGGAGCTGTAATGTAGGTATGTTTCAATTGGTTACTGTGTTCATTGTAAAGCAGTCAGTGTGAGAAATAAAAATAAATGAGGTCTTGACCTTGCTGAGATACAAAGTTAGCTGCTGAGACTAACAAAACGGAAAGGGAAGGAAGTAAAAGTTGGAATGAATCCTGATGGGTACGAAGGGGACAGAGCGTCTCTGAGCAGCCGGGAATCAGGAGTCCTGGTGGAGACGGTGTTGGCGTAGCTCCTGGGGGCAGCCAGGATGCTGGTGTCTGGGGTGTAGGGCAGGGCTGGGGGGCGGCGCAGGGCCTTCAGAGTGGTCAACATGTGGAAGTAGGGAAATGGGGGCAAATTTGGGAACCCAGCCAGTCAGACATTTCTGGATTGCATGTGCTCAGGAGGAGCAAGTGACAGAAATGACAGAAAGGTGACCGGTTCAGATGCTGGCAGGGTGGCATCCCACTGTAAGTAATTTGCTTCTTTTCTATGAACCTTCAGTTCCTATGAGAGGATCCAAGTAGGAAGTTAACATTTGATCTAAGTTTTGAGGATGCGATGGGAGGAAATGTAGAGGGAGGATTTAAATGGGGAAAAATTGAGCTGGGGAAAAAGTAATATGACTTTAGGGGAATTTTGAGAGTCCCAGATCCCGTTATTTAATACACAATACAAGGCATTCCTATCAATTGATAGCACAATAAATTACAGAACCCAGGGTTCTGAACTTTTAACCCAAGGGATCCTTTTCTCTAAAACTAGAATTAAGAACAGGTAGCAAACTACTGAATTGTCTAGGTGAGAAGAGACGATGGCCTGAACTGGGGAAGTGCAAATAAGAATGGACTGACACGAGAGGGACCTTGAAAAGGTGTGACTTACTGATACACTGCCACATGTGTGAGGTGATATCTTGACAAAATGGACAGACCTTGAGACCATCATGCTAAGTGAAATAAGCCAGACAGAAAAAGCCAACAACCACATGACTCCACTCATATGTGGGACATAAAACTGAAAGCAACAAGGAAACAGAATCTTGTGGATACAGAGAGTAGTTTAGAGGTTATCTGAGGGCGGGGGCGGGGTGGGGGTGGGGTGGGGAGTGGAGGGAGGGATGGGAGAGGGGGGAGAGGGAGTCAAGTACCTGGTGACACAAGGAGTATGGTAGGAATGTACACCTGGAACCTGTGTAACCAATGTCACCCCAATAAATTTAAAAACAAACAAATGAACAGGAAAGGTGTGACTGGCAGAATTTGGTAGGTAATTAAATGTGGCAAAGGAAAGAGAATGCTTTTCCAGCTTGAATGACCGGAAGAAGACAGATTTCAGCTGAGCCAGAGACGACGCGAGTCCGCAGGCTGGGGGGGAAGCCGGAAGGCTGTGTGATTTCTGTATGTGTGCAGGTCGCTAGCTTCCCCAGGAGTCAGCGGTTAAGCTCACGGGTTCTGTCCAGGAGGCCTTTCAGGGCTCAGGTGCTGGCTGGTTCCCCGCTTCAGTGATCGCCGTACTCAGTTGCTCAGGATTAGATGGGTGGGTGACCAGATAAATAAATGCTTCCATTTTTACTTAGTGGTTTTAGCACTGTGTAGACATTTCAGGAGTTCCCCTCATGAAAGCACATCTGATTGTTTCTTTGAACTTGGCCTTGGGCTTCATCTGAGTTAACTGCAGCAGGAGGGAGAAATTTTGCAGCAGCCACATTTCCCTCAAAGCAGCTTTGAAATTCACCATCAAATATTCTCTGTAGACGATGGTTCATTTGTTCAAAGACAGCGATTCAGTGCTTCCTGTGACCCAGGCACTGTGCTGAGCTGGGGGACACAGGTGAGGGAAAGAGACGCAGACCTTGCTCTCAGGGGACTGACAGTCGATTACTGTGGAAGCCGGTATCAATCAGTTCATAGACCACAATACTATACTCATCACCTCTGGTGAGTGGGGTGACAGGAGGGCTCCCTGTCCCACGTGCGTGTGAATCGGAGAAAGGTGGGCATTTCCATCTGTAACCAGAGTATAGAAAATAATTAGCACAAACGGCGTTTGAGAATCTAATTTGAATGTTTTATGAAGTAATACAAACAGTGTCACACTAAGAATTTAAACTAAGTGCTGATCCACATCAGTGAAGTTTCTGATTAAATCTCATTCTAATACATTATAATTTATGAAAGCTGAATATATAGGTTATGGCACGCCAGGAAAATTAGTATATTTCTTACATGAAGTTACTTTAAATCTCAAGGTATTTAGTTCATTTCAATTTTTAAGTGAAGTGAAAAATCTTAGTCAATTTAATTAATTCTAAGTGATACTTGAAAAATTCTACTTTCTAAACTTGTTAGAATCATCTGATTTATTTGTTACTTTATTTTTTAGGATTTTATTATCATGGAAATTGGTTCTGTGTTATCTCACAGGAAATGTAAAGGGCAACATACAATCTCCACAGTCCCCAAACGAAACAAAGTGTCCAGGCAGGACACGGGATTCTTGGAACACGTGTCTCTTGGGCTCGGCTTCCCTGCAGGGTGATCACTTACCTCCTCTGCTGCCTTTTCTTCCTCTAACCTCAACTTGAACCTGGTGTTCCAGGTCGTGGCCGTGGCTCCCTCTCATGTCATCAGCCTTCCCGGGTAATCTCGGTCCTTCCTACGGTGTGATCACTGTCAGTCCTCATCTCTAGAGCACGGTGGTTGGCGGAGTGGGCATCTCTGCCTCAGTTTCCCCCAGGCATCTCATGATGAAGAGTTAGGTTCTGAAGTCAGAGACGTAGGCTTGAACCCTTGCCTTGGTGTCTTTTAAAGATACTACCTTTGTGTGTTTTGGTTTCCTTCTCTCTAAAATGACAGAATGATGGCGTGGACAGCACAGGGTGGTTCTGAGACTTGAGTAAGGTACTGTACAAAAGTACCTGACATAGCAGGGTCGATGTTCTCTGTGTTTATGAAAGGAGGAGTCGCCATGAGCTCCACGTCATGATTTGATTTGTTAGGTTCCTATGCATTCTTCTTTTCTCCCTCTGAATACTTCCACGTCTGGTTATACATGCTGTGCTTTGTTGCGCAAGTACTGCATTATTAGTCATTAATGTATTTCTCAGATATTTTAGGACAAGAAGGTCAAGTGAGTGAGTTACAGCTTAAATGCAAATCTAAATGCTGATGACAGATCACATAATAGAAACCAATACAGAGATACAGCTAGGCTCAAAGTAAGGCCGCATTGAGCATGGCTCACTGTGGGGCCCGGCCAGCCTTTGGGTTAATAAACAGGATATGGAAGCCAGAGGCCAGGTCCTCTCCCTCCCTCCCTCCCTCCTCTTGAGTTACAGTTGACAATCAGCATTATTTTATATGAGTTTCACGTGTACAGTGCAGTGGTTAGACATTTATGCGGTGATCTCCTGATAGCCTAGTACCCACCTGGCACTCCCCAGCATGGAGAACAAGTCAAATACTGGGTTTTCAACTAAAATACTTCCTGCTTGAAAACAGACATAAAGATGTGGCACCCTGGTCACCAGATCCAGCTTAAGGAAACTGCCTCCAGGTTCATCTTGAGTTACGCTGACTTCCAAGGGCCCAGTCACGCATCTCCCTCAGCACACGGGGCACAGACCTATGGGGACAGTGGCAGCTACAGTCGCCATGAAAACAGCTAGCCAAGGTGGGGGGTGCCATGGGGGTGCAGAGGGAGAGCACACGTGGTGTGTAGTAACACCAGAAGTCTCCCACTGAAGGTGAGCCTGGGGGTGAAACTTTAAAGCACGTTTCAAATGACGCTGAGGAACAAAGCCATTTATTCTGCATGAAAACAGTTTTCAACAGTATTTCAGTGAAGACTTGAAGTGTGTTGTGGATGTTCAGCATGTCAAATTAATACCTGGCTTCTGCGAAAATACGATAAAGAATTATGTCCTCAAAGAGTATATGCTAAACACCCACAGTGCATGCCACACGTAAATAGTTCATGAGCACGTGAACGAAAAGCATGGAGCAGTATCACGTGTGATATAAGTGTACAGCTCGGAAAGGGAAAAGCAGTATGAGAGAGTATAAAACACGAGCAACCTGGATCCATCAGTGTCTGCACGAAAACACGACATTATGATCCAACATGGTCGGTCACAGCGATGCGAGGAGTTCCGCCCCACGAAGATGACTGCGGTGCGGGTCTAGCAGACGCTGTGGCGCTGCTTCTGGACGTCAGCACTGTCTTCCCAGGGCCTGGGAATGCTGCCAGCGGGTAGCCCTCAGCTCCTGGGCATTTTCAGGAAGCGCCCGGATGAGGGGAGTCACCTGGTCCAAGTTCAAGCTCCTTATCCGAGAATCTGCATCAAGCGATTGGTCCAGGAAGGAGTTTATAAAGTCACAGCCTCCTCACCCCAATTTAAGAACAGTCTGATAGCCGTCACATCTCAGCTTCGGAACCTCCTGTGGTGTTGGGGGTTGTTCCTCTGCCCAGTCCTGCTTTTCCCTTCCGCAGATGACGACGCCCACACTTAATTTCAATCAACTTCCTCCATGTTCATTTTCATCTCAGAACCTTTATGCTGGGAACTCCAACTAGTGGTGAAATAATATTAATATATTAAAGAAAGATAAAGGGAAAGCATTTGAATAATCTAACATTTGTTCAAGATATAGCTCTTAGGAAACTGGTGATTGAAGAGTATATCCATAATGATAAAACTTACTAAAACCAGATGCAAGTCCAAGAAAATGGACAGAAAGAGCACTGGAACTATTAAGAAAGTGAAGCAGGTTTTCTTATATACAAATCACTGTGCAAAGGCTGAAAAGCATCCCTACACGACATTGAAAACTGATAGTATAACACATTAATAATGGCATTTCACAGTTTCTGAGCACTTACTGTTTGTCTGGTACTCTGATAAAGGCTGTACGGATTCCCAAGCAAGGTATAAATAAGTATCTAGGAATAAACTTAATACATGATAATAATGTGCATGTGGAGAAAATGATACACAATATTTAAGGATAGAAAAGAAAATCTGAATAAATGTGGGAAATGCTACTTCAGGGATTATTAGATTCACAAAACTTCAACAAGCTAATCTTAATATTTATACATACGATCTAAGGTTCACGAGCAGCCAAAGCATTCTTGAAGAAGTTGGAGGAACTTTCTTTATATATAAGCTTACTGTAAAACTGGGTAGGCTAATAAAGATAGCACAGTACTGAGGTGGACATAAAGAAAAACTAGATCGGTGTAACAAAACAGAGAGCTCCAAAACTGGCTGTGAGTATTTGGGGCCCCGATACATGACAGATGGGTCATTATGCATCAGTATAGAAATACAGTAAGTGTTCTGGGAAACTGACTAACCTTATAGGAAAAAATAAATTCAGATTCTAATTACACCATGCACAAAGATCAGTTCTAGCGAGGTTTTGAAAAGTTAATGCAAAAAAAAGCAAACCTTTAGAAGAAAAATGTTGGTATCGTATTTATGATCTAGTGTTTGACAAGAATAATTTTAAGAAGAAAACACAGTCTATTAAGGAATGGACTGATGCACTGACTTTATTAAAATCTGTCTTCTGCATAGCAAAAGCGATCATGGACTTCATGTTTTATTATTCCTTACCTTGTGTTTAATGCTTCACTGTGCATGGATAGATTTTCAAACATTATATATTATTACTTGGCAGGCTTTTGAACATTTTATAAATAACATCCTAACTTGTTTTCTTCTCATTTAATAATATATTTATATTTTAAGGTGATAGGTGTGGCCTTAGTTCATTTGTTTTTAATTTCTATAACACTTTAAGTTGTAAGAATATTCCCTAACATACAACGTTGTTAACATCCTTTGTCCTTATGTGAGTGGTGTGTCTGTGAACACGGCTGCACTATGACCTTGGGTGGGGTTTCTCTCTCAAGGGGACCTGGGAAGGTAAGGGTGGAAAGCAGAGGAATGGGGTGAGGGAGGACACACTGAGTGTCACGCGGAACACTCGAGAGAACAGAGATCTGAAGCAACCATTTACCCAGGTTGGACAGAGGGTGCGTGGGTGTTCTTCACATTATACTATCATGCACACGCACGCTGTGTGATCTGTACCACGTGCTCATATATGTGCAGCATTGTACGTATGTGATGTTTTTGTTTGAATGCCTCAGGCGATATTTTTCTGAATTCCAACTTTATTATAAACAAGTATGAATAGGATACAATTTGTTAATCTCCTCCAGTAAAAATCTCCTCCAGTAAAAACTGACACAAGAATATTATTCTTCATTTACTTTTCTGTTTTGTAACTTTTAAAATAGTGAAAATAAAAGCACTCAATTTATAGTATGTATTGTAGAAATCTTAAGGAATTAATTTTTCCAAAATGTCAACTATTCCTTTAGTATCATGGGCAGAAAGTGTCAAGGATTTTTAAAAATATGTATTTTATTAATATTTCAATGGGAGATTTGTAACAACAGAAGGAAAGTTGTTAGTTTGATAGTACTTGTTAATGCAATCTTTGATAGTTGGTTACGTACCTGTGCCATAATAAAACACTTCCTAACCACTGTGGGCCGCACAAGAAGCATCAGTGATGTGTGATGAAGAGTCAGATGTACACAGAAACTGATTTTTTGATAACTATGCTTAATTAGAAAGGCTTAATTTGTCTTAGGATGTTACCTGGGAATTGAATAATTGTAGGTATAGAGTGAAGGGAAGACTTAGGATCTAAAGGTCAGAGTTAGAATCCTGACTCTGCCATTAAAAAAATCTTTTATTTATATTTATTTTGTTTATTCATTTACTTTTAACTTGGATGAGATACTGGAACTCTCTTGGACTCTCAGTTCAAGTGGCAATAATGGTGTCTTTCTGTCAGGGCTATTAGGAGGTTCGGTACTAATAATTCGTGTGAGATTTTCATTGGAAGCCATGAGACGCCAACGTAGGAAGTGTAGTGCTTATGGTAATTTGTAGTCACCGTGTCACATAAATACAGGTGGTTGTCACTTTGAAGATTGAACTCATGATGGATCTCAGCTCTGAGACCTGTCTGTAGTCCTCGTTCTGCCCACACATCCCCAGAGCCTGAGGAAGCTGTGGGGTCGGTATTAGGAAGGACACATGCAGGGCAGAACCTTCAGGTTTGAGGACGCCAAGAGCAGTGACGCACAGGACAAATTTAGTGGGGACAGTACGGGCAGATGCCAGGGCGTCCAGAGCCTTGCCATGCATCGTCTCCGTCCTCCAGCAAAAGAAGATTCTGTGGAAAGGGTTTGTTCAGCTTACATGTTAGACGTGTTTTAAGCCTTTTCACATATCAGAAACTTTCTAATGGATGTTCTTGATTAGTTGGTTGGTGGTTGGAATGATAACACATTGTTAGACAAAGTAATCAGATGACATTGTGAGCAGTTTTCAAGACAGAGGAAGGGCTGGCTCGGTGTAAATGGTCAATCTGTTTCCATGGCTACAGGCTGGCTGAGTAAACTATAAATCCGTAGGTGCTGGTTTGTGCCCTCTTATTTTAAAGAATCTGAAGGAGATGGTTTCTGTAAATATGGCTTCCATCTCTGGGCTAAGTATGGGTGTGAGGATAAAATCGGGGCAGAGGGAGCTTTGAAGCTGTAGAAATAGCAGCTCATGGAGAGACCGCTCCGCACCTTGCACCATAGTTTCAGTACTAAATGTAGCCACATTTGTAGCTTCCTCTCGTCTAATTATAAGGAATACACTTTATCACATCTCTTCTGAAGTCATCCATTTTTATGATTTTCTTCGCCACAGGTTTTGATGTAGTTTTCAGTAATGCAGAAGGCCGTCTTTTTAATACAGGCTATTACCTTCTTTTCAGGATGAATACAGCAACCAATTTTAGCAGACACAAAGAGGATTTTAAAATATGATACAGAAGAGATATTTCCAAGCCAAAATAAGGTTTAGGAACTTGCAAGAAACATAAGTGAACATATTTGGTTCTTGTTTAAAAGAATGGAAAGTGTTCATTTCTTACACAAGACAGTGCATGGCTGTTTTTAAAATTTTAATTTATTCTTTTTCACTTTTTTATATATAATATGTTTAGAGATTTAAAAAAAATTAACAACAGTAGCCTTGCTTCATTTTTCTTATTGTTGAACTCATTGGACTGTGCTTTTAAATGTCTGTTTTGCTTTGATGCATTCTGGTGTGATTTTTCTGTCTACCCTTCACCTCCCAGCCCTTTACTGAGTTGAATTGATTGCAAAACTTCCACTGATTTAAAGGAAATCCCATACCCCCCAAACCTCCCTGGCTATGTGTATGTGCACATGGCCAAGTGATAAAGGCCCTGAGAATTACTTGCAGCATGTGCAGGACGAAGATTAGGAGGGTAATTTCCTCATTATCATGACTATTGCTATTTAATATTTATATAGCACTTTATCCTGAGAAGCTCAAGAAACTTTATGAATTTTAAGTTCTCCAATGGGCTCTATTCTTAACTACACCCCTATGTGCTGGGTAGGACACAACATTAATAACACATTTCTAGGGAGATCTAATTCCATTACTGTTCAGCTCTCTTCTGTCACTGAAAGATGGCATTATAGGTTCACCTCGAAAGTTGGATTGCTATCTCATTATTTTAGTACTGGGGGTTCATTTGCTATTTATTTTGGAGAAACTCCAAGTGCCAGCTTACTCACAAGTGAAGAATACACCAATATATAAATGCAAAGACAACTTTTGTTTATATTTAGCATTAGTCATTAACATTCCAAACTAATCTTTAATGAAAAAAGAAAACATTATTGCCTTTTATCTTATACAGGCTACACTAGTTTTATAGTCTAAATGCCTAAACTTAAGATATATCTGAGTAACTTCTCCTGGTCCTTTACCGTAAGTGAAACTGTGTTCAGTATTCTGTCTTTGGGCCTATTTTACAAATGGAAGTGAATCTGAAATGAGTGCAATGAATTATTTGATGCTACTTTCCTAATCTAAAATTATAACAGGATATAAACATCATTCATTTCACGAATCTAGTGGAGTTATTAAAAATATTAATTTTCTCTATAATACTTTATCAAAAAGCCCACACTCCTTAGACTTTTGAAATATAATTTTAGCTCTACTGGAATTAGGTGCAGATTTTAGATACCTTCCTTACATAATGCACTAATGAGCTTCCTTAAGATTCTTATCTTTCTGTTCCTCTTTTTCCATTAACTGCTAATAATCTAAGAGTTTGAAAAAGTTTATTCAGAATTGGCTCATTTGTATCTAGGGAGACACTGCAATAATACACATAGGTAAGAGCTGTGATTAGCCCTGGACACATTTTGTAAAGTTTCATTAGAAGAAAAAAGATGATAATTGTGGTATAATCAAGTAAAAAAATTTTTTGCAAGTGATTGGGGAACGGGACAGAGTAGTGTGGCTAGGGGTAAGTGGTATAACATTAATGTTACTTCATTAATAATCGCAGAATTCTTAATAAATACTGATTAAATTTTTTATAGATAAGGCAGTTGAAACTGAAGAAGGCTGAGTAATTTGAAGAAGGTCATAGAGCTGATGAGTGGTTGAAGAAATCTATTCTCAGAAACCTGTGCCTCGGACCCTGGCCTCCTCAGGTGGGCGGGTACTGGAAGAGATTTCGACACAAAGGAGATACCTTGAGGGTTTCTCAGTTAACACCAGCGTGTGAAGCTGAAGGCCCCGTGGCTTAGTATCATTGCTGCCCAGGGCCTTGACAAACGTTTCATTTCTGTGTCAACTTCACTTATAAACCGTTCGACAAATTCAAGGGAAGTTGGCAAAACTTTTTCTAACCGAACTAATAAATAGAATTCCACACACTCCGACTGCTACCACATCTTCACTGGATAATGGGTTTTGGCAATCAGGCTCTCTTGCCTGCCTGCCTGCCTGCCATGTGCATTTTCCCAATTCATACGACAGCGACGCTGCAAATAACTAAATGTCACAGACGTGAAAAGCCTGTCAACAGCGAGTACCGCTGCCAGCTTCTACTGGAGTTCCCCACATTTGGGTTTCTGTTTGTTTGCTTGTGTCTTGAAGCTTTGCTGTTAACTTATGAGGAATCAGCCCAAAACGAATGTGGCTACCACATGAATTTGTCATCACTGGGGAGCCTAGAAAGCCCATGGGGAAATGCCGCAGAAGACATCTGGTCATGGGGCATGAATTGTTCTAACACCTGGAGTTCATACACAGGTGACAGACACACACACACACTGTCCTCATATTTGTATTTATAATTGTTGCTTCTATATTTATTAGTAAGTTTGATCTAGACCTTCCTTTCCCACATCTTTCTTTACTGGGATAACAGTTCTGAGAGTCCCAAGTATAAGGTCGAAATGAGCCTGTGAATCTGTCTGCAGACTCCTGTCTCTTGTCCACGCATCACGGATGTCCCACCGAGGCCCCCTGTACAAAAGTACTTACGGTCCAGCTGGGAGGTGTGGGCGAGCCTCAAGCTGTCATGTCGGCTTCTTCATGGTCTTCACCAGATACAGCGCCGCCTCCACAAGGTCATGCCTTTTCCAGAGACGTCCATCTGGTGGCCAAGCCTTGCAGGGGTGTGGACCCTTGGCCATTTCCACGTGGCACAGGACGCCTGTGACAGTCGCTCCCCAGTTCTCCACTTCTTGGGCCCATGATGTGTTAGGCTGCGCCCTGGTTTGCCTTCTCCCTGTGTCCGAGCCTGCTTCATCCTCCTCCTCTGCTCGGTGTTGGCCTCTGATCTGTGCACTGTACCTCACTCACGTGAACGCCTGCCCCAGAAAAACCAGCCTGTGACGGCGGCCCTGCTATCACCCGGTTGTACTCGGTTGTCCCCAATGCCGTGTTGGTGCATGGAGCATGCGCGGTCCCGTACAGTGAGGGGGGGACAGAATCGGGGCGCGGAGTATGCGCAGTCCCGTGCAGTGAGGTGGTGGGGAACAGAATGAGAATCTTTTTGGGGCTTGCCCTCCACTCTGGGTTGCCGTTTTCTCTGGGACATGGACATAAGAAATTTCTGAGAAGTTGCCTGTCTCTCAGATGCAGCAGTTGCCCTGTTGCCGCCGTCCCTTCGCGGGGTGGGTCCCGGAGTGCACACCCGGCGCTGCGTCAGTGCCGCACAGCGATCCGTGGGGCAGTGTAAGAGGTCGGGGCTGCGTGTGTTTTAGGGGCTGCTGGATCGCAGGGGCCCCTCGCGTGTCGTGTGCTCCAGTCCTAAAGATGCCGTGGACTTCTCGGGTCACGGTGTTAAGATCCATTTTTCTTTTCACTTTAGCTTGTGAGATTTGGATGAAATTTCTGCATCATTTATTCCCACCTGAACGGTAGTCTTAATGGTTATTCGTCTGAAGACGCAGGTTTAGTGGAGAATCTGTTTTCTAGCAGTTAAAATTTAATTGGATAATTTGAACTCAACTCATTTGAGGTTGACATTGTGTGTTTCCTTGTCATTCTTATCAGTGGAATTTTACCATAATAGCTGAGTGGAGCATCCAATGTATAATTGCAAGGCTGCAAAATAGGTGCTTTATAAACGGAAGGTTCTCCCTTTAAGACTGTATTCTTTAGTAAAGTTCACAGTGCGTCATTAACCTCAGCCTACCACTGTGGAGTTTCAGTGTCACAGGTGCAGTGACTTGATAAAGGCGCCGTGAAGGGAGCTAAACCCTGATAAACTTCCTTAGCAGTCCCTGGAGGGCAGCAGGGAGGACACAGTGTGTGTCAGCACACAGCCCGGAGCCAACCCCTGGGAAGGAGGCTGCGCGGCGACTCTAGGTGTCCGTTGCAGTGAGAGGAGCAGCCAGTTAACAGCGACGAGGCGCCATTCGAACGTTCTAGCAGAGTCTCTGCCCCGTTGATCCTGCCCGCGGAGCAGGCGCGCCGCTTAGCAGGACACGGAGGTGCGATCTCTCTTCCTTGGGGCACGCAGTGTCTTTTGTGCATTCTGCTCAGCAAACTGCTGTGTGGCCGTTCGTTTTCTTCTCTGTCTCTACCAGTCTGCCCAGCGTGGGTTATTGGGCCTCGATAACACTGGTTTGGAAGTGACTGCTTTATTCCCAGGGTGCCAATTTCAGTGCAGCCACTGAGAAGATGGGGCGAGCAGTCCTGCACGGGGACCCCTTTGCAGAGCTCTCCAGGACCCCGCGCTAAGCTCGTATCTGGGAGCTTGTTTCCGATGTCACGTACGTGTTAGTGGTGGTCGTGTCTGCGAGTGGGATTGCAGATGACTTACATTTTCCTTTGGTGAGTTTTTTGTATTTAAAACAATGAACGACCCCAATAAGTCTAACAATAAAAATGAATTAAAAAAAAATAAATAAAACAATGAACGTGTAGCACTTTTCTAACAAGGAAGAAATAACAAATAGGATTTAAAAATGCATCTTCTGGGAGCTCCCTGGTGGTGTAGTGGCTTAGGGCTTCGGTGCTGGCGCTGTCGGTGCTGTGGCCTGGGTTCGATTCCCAGCCAGGGAGCTACCCACATACCAAAAAGCAAAAAAAAAAAAAAAAAAATGAAGCTCTTTAGAACCAAGAAGTGATCGTGAAGTTACTGAAACAGCACAGAAGCCGCTGGGCTCCCCGCAGCGCTGACTCCTGGCTTCTCTCGCGTTTCCCTGGGCGGAAGTGCCCATTTCCTATCGGTCTCTTCCGGTAAACACCGGTAAGGGACACAGGGACTCGCAGTGAAGAGGAGCCTTACGTTCCCGCAGTTCTCCCAGCTTTGCTTCCAGGTGACGGTGCGTGAGCTGCACGGCTGTGGTGCTGTGGCAGGGCTGCCCCGACGTGCCGACAGGCCCAGGTGGTTTGGTGGCTGGATTTCCGTCAGTCAGGAGCTCCGGCACGGCGGCGCGGTGGCTGCGACGTGCCACTGCTGCTCCGACAGTGCTGCTCTGTCCACTCACGTCTTGCTTATGAAATCCTGGCTCGGTTCGCATCCCTCCCGGAGGCGGCGTGCTGGCTCGGGTGAAATACCTGCAGACGCTTCTTTGACCGGGGGTTAAAGCCTGCGGACGGTGCCCCTCAGTGACCCGAGACCAGGAGCCTGGCCTCCTTGTCTTACCCTCTCCAGTGAAGTTGCTGTCTCTTTCCTGGCAGCTCACTGAGAAAAACAGTGAGGCGCTGGGGTATGAAGGGTGGGTCTGAAGATTGGTGACAGCCGAGTGGGAAGGGTCGTTTGTCATTTCTCTGGGGTCCCGTGCAGCTGCAAAGAAGACCCCGGCCAGCAGAGGCGGCGGTGCCCCTGCTTTGCTGCACGGTTTTCCCGCAGCCCGTCCCTTGGGAAGTGTCACGGACTGTCGTGGTCATCGTGCTTATGTGAAAGTAGAGCGCTGTCGAATTGAACAGAGCTACTCCTTACACTCGTCTCACCACGGCAAAATGAACGGACGGGGAGTTCTGCGTTCTCGGAACTGCCGTGTCGCCTCCCTGTCCCTGGCAGCCCGGCGTCCCTGTCCCCGGCAGCCCGGCAGCCCTGCCGGGGTGGACACAGGCTTCGCTGGCATTCGCTGGTGTGGATCCACCAGGACTCCCTGGTGTCCGAAGGCAGGGGAGGCTCCGTGGCTTTGTTTGTTTGTTTGTTTGTTTGTTTTGTCTTTGCCTCCAGTGTCGGAAGACATGCCCTGAGTTCACCCATTAGGAAGGAGAAAAGGAAATAAATCACTGTTTTCACATGGCCGTGCCAGTGGCGGCTCAGGGTTCTCTTCTTCCCCAGGCCCCTGGGCTGCCCGCAAGGTCGTGGCCCGTGACCTCCTCTTAAACTCCAAGCCTGCGGACACCCGAGGAACGAGGCTTCTCAAAGCCCCAGACCGTAAACGTGTATTTATGCTCAGCAAAGTCGATTATGCCAGGTGTTCAGGCACTGAGGGCCCCTTCTCGTAGTCGTCTCCGCGGAGACCCTGAACTCCCTGAGAAACGAGGGGAGAAGCTTAGCACGTGGAGACCAAAGCACCCGCTTTGCTCTTACGAGGGTTGTTCATGGGCAGAACGCGGGCCCGACGCGGCAGGCCTCCCCCGGCCACCCTGGAGGCGCCGGCCGGGACGTGTGTCCTGGGGGTGGGAGCTCCCGTCCAGGATGCCCACGGCCAGCGCTGTCTCCTTGCGGGCCCCTCGCCTTTCAAACTCGAAATTCGGTGACGAGTGCAGAGGGAGCTGGCACAGGCGGGGGCGGGTACAGCCGTGAACCTCTGCCCCGGGGGGCCGTGTGAGGAGCAGGGCTTTCCCGAGGGCGTGGACAGATCCGGCAAACGGGGTTTGCTCTTCTAGAAGGAGCCCGTGGGCGCTGTGGTCTGACAGGACTTACAGCAGGCCCTTTAGTATACAGCTAGGACTTACCCTCCTTGTTCATTTCCATTTGCTTGGTTTGATTTTTGGGGAAAAGAGAGCACCTCCTTCCCCTCCGCCGCCTGCCCGGTAGAGTTTGTGGCACTGGGCGACAGTGCCCTGCATGTCAGTGTTTCGTGCTGCAGAGAACGGCGGGGGGACATTCCGACCCTGGGGAGCTGCAGCGACAGCTGAGCCTGACCCATCTCTCTGCCTGGGACTGCAGATGGCCACGTGCCCTTCCACGGTCACCAGGAGCAATCCATTTCCTGAGCTGATGGAACTCAGTGGCCTGCGCTTCCTGTCCTCTGTCCCCCTTGACAGGGAAGACTGCCCATTGGCCATTGATATTCTTCTTTTCCTTTTCTTTTAGGGATGGGGGGGGGAAGTCCCTGGCTGGGAATTGAACCAGGCCGCAGCGTTGAGAGCGCCGAAGCCTTAGCCACTGCACCACTCGGGGACTCCCCACCGACGTCCTCTGTAGGGGCCTAAGGCAGATGCTTGTGCGCCCACCTGTTCCAGGTTCAGTTCTCGGGGTCAAAGGCCTGGACGGTGCCTGTGGTTGTGATGGATGCGCTCGTTACCGGAAAAGGGAAACGCTCCCCTAAACTTTGGCTTCATGTGAGCTTCCATCTTACTGTGACTCACAACGAATTGTATTTTTGTAGGTCAAATGTGGTCCAATGTTGGCAGTTTTGTGTGGTTCAACCTAGTATTTGAATTCATTTAAAATTCATAATATGCTGTCTCCGTGAGCTAAAGAACCTTAAGTAAACACACGTGTGTAGTTTAAATAGTTACCTGTGTGTGCAACATTTAAAGCACACACATCACATACGTTATGTACATGTATGTGCGTGTGGCATTTAAAGGTTTGTGGAGTTTGTGGACAGCATATTCTGAATATATAAAACGGGTGTTTTTTGAAACCTAAAAGGGTGCTAAGTTAAAGGTTAGTTGCAATGTGGAATCTGAAGTCATATCAATGAACCTTTATACTTTGTGTACTCAGGAGGGAATGAGTTTAAAAGGCACAGAGTGTCTGAATGGGATTATGACAGTCCCCCCGAAAGAGGCTGGGGGTCCCTCAGAAGTCCCTGGACCATACTGTGAGAGCCCTGACTTAATGAAGCATGTTCGTGTAGTGGAGCATAGTGAATGTGTGTGTGTGTGCCCGTGTCCGTGTCCTGTGCAGGTGGCTCTTGGCCAAGGGCTCCTGGTCCCGTGGTGGCAGCCGCGTGGCCACCCGCGAGGAGGGCCTTCTCCACGTGGGCGCACCGGGGTGGGCGGGCGCGCCGGGGTGGGCTGCTGAGCCAAGCAGCGTCTCTGTCCCTATTGGGGGCTTCCTCAGGTGACTGTGATCCCTGCCTAGAAAGGTGCACTTACACATTTCAGTCACTCAAAGTGACTTAATAAAGTCACTTTTGCCCAGTTTTTATTTAATAAAAGGTTTGACAGAGCCAGGGATGCCGCTCTCCTTTCGGAAAGTGCCCTGACTGGATCCTAGTGCTGTGCTCCCGGGGGCTGCTGGGGTCCTGCCGGGGGCACCTAAAGGATGTGCGTGCCGTGTCCCTCCCGGCCACCCAGGAGGCAGACTGCAGGGTCTAGTCTCAGTCCTCCCTTCCGACTCAGTGAAATAAAGCAATAAAGGTATATAGTCGTTAAGACACTAAACTCTGTGCTGTTTTTCACTTGTAAATATGGGGAAAATATGATTTGTTAGAAATAACCGATGTAAAAGATTTAAATCTATTTCAAATCTCTGATACTATTACGGATAATTCTCTTAAGAAATTCTCTTGTAGAACTTGTATTTATCACTCAAATAAGTAGCCGAGGAATGCGACTTTTATGTGTAATTTTATAAAGCAAAATTTACAAACCCCTTTTCTCCCAGCCCATGCCTCAGAAAGTATCTCCAGAAGCATATTATATTTAGTATTAATGAATCTACTTAAATTCAGTCCTTGTTCCATGCCTACACTTAGAGACTCTTTCTGTAAGAATGTTGATTGGTGATACCATTTTTTTTTAAATCTACAAAAAAAATGTGTATTTAGGTATATTCCTTGCATCAGAATTTTTAAAATTTTAATTCACAATAACAAGTGAAGCTATTCCTCAGCTCCTCTTTGCAGTGCACACCAGTATGTGGCAGGCTGTCCTGTCAGGGCGGGTCCTTAGTTGTCGTGCACGTGAACACTGTCACGCGTTGCTGCCGTCTCACTGCAGGGTGGCTCCCTGTCCCCAGCCGCTGGTCCGCACTGCATCTGCCCCAGGGAGCGGGGACTTGTCGTGGCTGAGGCGGTGGGAAATTCCCCGGTGACCCTGTGCCAAGGCCTCTGTGAGGATGGGGGTGTTGTGTAGGAGGACTGGGCAGGATGGGTGAGCTCGACCGAAGTGTGAACGTGACACCTTTTAGGGCTTTTGTCTCTGATGCTATCCCTTCTGGTTTTGCTCCTGGTGATTTATTAATACTCCTAAGTGTTTTCGGAATCATTTCGAATCCCAGTGAATGAGGTCCCACTCAGGCACCACTGCCCCGGAGAAGGGTCCCCGAGTCCTCCTCTGTGCTGCCCTCACATTGTCTTTAACAACAGATAGAGTCGTCCTGACAGACAGTTCTTCAAAGCACCCTCACGACACAGCGCCCGCCCCCGGAATACAACCTGCGGGTCCTTCAGCAGCCCAGCAGCCCCACACGCCTGCCTCCCAGCTCCCCTCACTCTCCTCCCCCCTCCCACCGTGCCCCCTCCCCCTCCCACCGTGCCCCCTCCC
>PVJL010008246.1:0-68999 GCA_004026885.1 Lyroderma lyra
TAACATCAGATGGTTGCTGGACTTATCTTGATCATCATTTCCTTAGGTATGTAAATGTTGAATAACTATGTTTTACAGCTGAAACTACATAATAGTGTATGCTATAATAACTACATTTTAATAAAAATGTTTTAGAAAATTAAAAATAGCAAATATATAAATAAGTAAATAAAGACATACCTAGGGAAAAGGGACTCCACTCTGCTAGTGGAAATATGAAATGGTCCAGCCACTTTGTAGTTTGTTAAAATGTTAAATATAAATCTACCATATATCCAGGAAATTTCATTCCTAGGTCTATACCCAAAATATGAGAAAATGGGTCCACAGAAAGACTTCTATGCAAATATTCATAGAGGCAGTAATCATAATAGCAAAGAAATTATTCAAATGTCCATGAACTGATGAATAAACAAAATGTGATCTATTCATTCAATTAAGTAGTATAATATATTCACATAATTTAGGTATACTATTCAATAATTTTTTTATTGTTAAATTTATTTGGGTGACATTGATTAGTACAAGTTATATAGGTCCCAGATGTACAATTCTACAGTACATCGTCTGTGTGTTACATTATGTGTTCATCACCCACAGTCATTTCTCTTTCCATCACCATATATTTGACTCTCCATTGCTTCTCTCCCACTCTCTTCCCACCATACCCTCAGGTAACCACCAAACTTTTGACTGTATCCATGCGTTTTTTTATTTTTGGTTGCTTTAAGTTTTATATTCTGCATATGGGTGAAGTCACATGGTTCTTGTTTTGTTTTCTGTCTAGCTTACTTTGCTTAGCACAATGATCTCAAGGTCCATCCATTTTGTCACAAATGGAAGTATTTCACCTTTTCTTATAGCTCAGTAACATTTCATTGTGTATATGTCCCACAGCTTCTTTATCCAGTCATCTGTTGCAGGGCACTTTGGTTGTTTCCATGACTTGGCCACTGTGAACAGCACTGTGATGAACATGGGGGTATATAGGTCCTTGTGGACTAAGGTTTCCACATTTTGGGGGTAGATCACCAGAAGGGGGATTGCTGGGTCATATGGTAACTCCATTCCCAATTTTCTGAGGACCCTCCACACTGCCTTCCACAGTGGCTGTACCAGTTTGCACTCCCACCAGCAGTGTACCAGAGTTCCTTTTTCTCCACATCCTCTCCAGCACTTGTTATTCCTTGTCTTGTTGATAACAGCCATTCTCACAGGTGTGAGGTGGGATCTCCTTGTGGTTATGATTTGTATTTCCCTAATATAAATGAAATTCAGCATTTTTTTCCTATGTCTTTTGGCCATTTGTACATCTTCCTGGGTGAAGTGTCTGTTCAGGTCCTCTGCCCACTTTTTAATTGTTTTTGTTTGTTTGTTTGTTTTTGTTGTTGTTGAGTTGTACAAGTTCTTTATGTATTTTAAATATTAGCCCCTTATCAGAGGCATTGTTTGGAAATATTTTTCCCCTATTAGGTTAGGTTGGTTTTCTTTGCTTTGTTAATGGTTTCTTTTGCTGTGCAGAAGCTTTTTAGTTTGATATAGTCCCATTCATTTATTTTTGCTTTTACTTCCCTTGCCTTTGAGGTCAGATTCATGAAGTCTTCCTTGAACCTGAGATCTATACATTTAGTACCAATGTTTTCCTCTATACAATTTATTATTTCAGGTCTTATGTGGAAGTCTTTAATCAATTTTGAATTAGTTTTGGTATATGGTGACTGTTCATAGTTCAGATTCATTCTTTTGCATGTGGTTTTCTAATTCACCCAGCACCATTTATTAAAGAGGCTTTCTTTTCCCTATTGTTTATTTTTTTGTTCCTTTGTCAAAAATTATTTGCCTATATATTTGTGGGTTTATTTCTGGGGTTTTTTATTTTGTTCCATTGGTCTGTGCATTTGTTTTTCTGCCAATACCATACTGTTGCTGTTTTAATTATTGACGCTTTGTCATATGGATTCCTGTTTAGTAATTTTTTTTAAAGTACTAACACATGCTACCAAGTATAGTACTCTTGATAACATTATGCTAAATTAAAGAAGCCATATACAAAAGATCACATATTTCATGATTCCATTTGCTTGAATTAGCCAGAAAAGAAAATCTGTAGATTGTAAGTAAATTACTGATTGTCTGAGACTGAAAATATGAGCAAAGATTAATTATAAATTGGTAGAAGGGATGCTTTTGGAGTGATGGAAATGTTCTAAAACTGGATTGTGTTGATGATTGCACAGTTGGTAAATTTATTAAAAATTATTTAATTGTATACTCAAAGCAAGAACATTTTTGGTGTGTAGGTTATACCTGAGTAAAGCTGGGAAGATCAATCAAGAAAAGTCAACTTTAGAGGCCTGACATTTGATAAGTAATAATTTCAGAAAGACATAACTGAAAAAATAGTGATAAAGTAATAAAATAAATAACACAAGTAATTCCCCAGAATTGAAATACAGTGTTCGGCAGAAGTAATGCTCCTTTTTATGAGCTGCTAATCTATACCAAATCTTTCATTACAAAATCATAAGCATGTAATTCTCTAACATAGCAATATTTTAACTACTTTAAAAAGAGTATTACTTCTATTGGACCCTGTATATCAGTAACTAGATTGAAAGATTCTACCAAGATCCAGCTAAGTATGATAAAATAAACAAATCTATTTAAAAATGTACATAATGAAGTATAGAATATCATAAAAAGAACATCTTAAAATTTTTCAGATAAGAAAACACAACTTATGTACCAAGAACTGGGAATACAAATTACATTGGTTTTCTTTCTGACTAGCAAGATTGGAAGCTATAAGGTAATATAATAACACTTTTAAAATTCTAACCAGAGTATTAATTAAACTTAAAATAGTACAAAGAGACTTTTTAGACTACCATATTTCAAAAATTAACTTTTTCCAAGAAGCTAGTTACTGATGTGTTTTAATAAAACAGTGGAGAAAACCAAGAAAGCAGAAACTACCGGAAAATATTCTCTACCTAAATAAAGAGAAAAAAATTCAAGCCAGACACAATATATCTAAAATAAGAAGGAGTAAAACAAAGGAAATTTCCAGGAAGTCTGTGATGGGATGTTATAGAACTATGGTTTGCAGGCCTGAAAAGCAACTAGTCTCATTTGTACTAGAGTAAGGATAATCCAGTAAGGGAGCTCCTTCATTAAAAAATGCCTTAATAGACATTAGGTGTATTTATGGAGACTATATATGTTAGTTTTCTTAGTACAATCTTGATTTATACCTATGGTTCTGGTATATTCATTGAGAACATACACATTCACTCTCAGAAGTGTCCCCAGGAGGATATTAAATTACGTGGTCATCTTAGACGTGTTCTACCATGTGAAATATTGCCTTGAAAGTCTCATAAGATAGGAAGAAAATATAGGCACAAAGCAAACTAAAATAAGGTATATTTAAAATTCCAAGAACATTAAATATTGCTTAGAAAGCAAACATAATAACTTTTTATCACTAAACAAGCTTTCATAGATACAAAACACAAACATTGAATCAATAGTTTAAGAAAAAGTATATTAAAATTATATTGGATGATGGAGAGAGTAACTGAGGAGTATTACTGAAGGTACATTGAACTGTGATCAGAAATGCCAATTCAATTTGGCCTCACTAGAATTTAAATTTAATATTTTGCATAAGAAGTGTGAGATATGAAAGCTACTGCCACAGTGCTGGCAGGACTTGGGCTCCATTACTTAGTGTTTAGTTCTCTCTTCCTCTCTTTTGGTGTGATCCTCGGGCACATGGAAAGATGGCTACAGAAGTTCACGGCATTCCCTTCAGTCATGATAAAGTCCAGAAGCAGAAGGAGGATCACTTTGCTGAAGTCTCTTCCTTAGGACCTAGGGAACCTTTCCCAGTAGCTCACCAGAAGCCTTCCCACCAACTCGCTATGACTAGGATTAGTTACTTACTCTTACCTAACCCAAATCACTGTCAAGGAGAATGGACCACCATGAAAAGCATGGAGTTTTAGACCAAGGGTGAATATTGGGATGGGCAACCAGCATTTCTTTGCTGAACTCACGATAGGTAGTGTTCAGGAGTAATGAGATCTATGTCCTTGTCTTCCTTGGAAGTCAGTACCTAATGTATAACTTTGATGAATTAAAATACAGAATTTTAAATATAGTATTTAGAAATCTGATGGTAATTATCAGCAGAAATAAAAACAGTTTCTCTGGGGAACAGACAGAAAGGGGAGAAACAAGTTTCTTTTTTACACTTCATTATATCCTTTAATGTTATTTAATATTTTAAACAATGTACTTTGATTTATTTGATAAAAATGTTATTTAAAAACTAATAAATATTAGGCCTGCTACCATAATTTTAAGTAACAACCTAACATTATAGTACACAGTTTTCTATAACATTTAATCAGTTCCCTATTGAAATATATTTAGGCTGTTGAAAAGTTTTGTTATTTCAAATCACAAAGAGTTATGGGTTTATTTATAATACATTGGATGTACTTATAAGCACTTAACAAACTTGGGCTTAAGGCAAGTTATTGTTATAAAGTACTAAAGAATTAAAATTGTGGCTCTCAAAAGGGGCAGCTCATAAGAGTCACCTGCAGGGTTTTTCTGTCTCAGTGCTTGGGCTGTACCCTAGACCAATTGAATTAAACATTTTTTGGGGTGGGGGTAGCTACATAAACATGGGTTTATTTTGAGAATTTCAGTGATCTAATGAATATTCACAAATGAGAATCACTGGATTCATGAGGATTATTATCCCTGCTAACAAACAAACAAACAAACAAACACACACAAAAACCAACTCATGGTTTTAAAATACTTAATACATTGTCTATGGTATAAATTGAATCAGAGTTAATATTATATAGTTTCTTATATCTGTCACTCCCTTCATTTCTTCTCTCATCTCCAGTCTTACCTTCCCTGCCATACACTCCCATTTCCATGCAGAATCTTTAAAAGTGCAAAGGCTATAATGAGGTGGTATTTTTTCATTCTTCTTTCCTTACATTATATTGTAGCTGTCTTCTCATTCTTCTTAGAGGAGCAGAGGATGTCCATCTGTACTGTTCATTCCGAATTATGTACTTCCTTAACTGACATTGCTCTTCTTTCAAATGTGTAATTATATCTTGTCCATTTTTATACCCCTCACATTGGGGGTTCTTTCACATTACCTAATGGCCCATGCTTTGACTCCTTGTCACTTTTACATTATTGTTTTTTTGCTTTTACATTATTGTGAAATAGTAATACATAGTAAACAAATAGTTTAAACTTAAAGACTAAATTACCTTTGTTTATCTTTATTCTGCAGTTTTTTTTCTTATAATGGAGTTTTGTAAAAACTGTGTTTGTCATTACAGAACAAGAAAATTCATTATTTTCAAAAATTATTTGTGAAAATGAATTCTCTAGTCTTCAACAGTATTTGCTGTATTATTGGACCAGTAGAAAAGTGTTTTCAATTTATTTTTTTTAAAAATCAAAACTGAACTTGACAAATACATTGTACTGTTATGCCATCTGTAGCAAGCTGTTGTAATTACCCATCTGTTTCAAATTGCTGTTTTGTTAGTAGTTTTTGCACTTGGTATTTTGCATAATTAAGTTCATTAAAATAACACTCTAGTTTTAATATTAAGGGTAATGTTCTTGAACTCTGATAATCTGGAGAATACAAGTTAGTATGTAGAGTTTTGATGAAGGCAGATATTTTATTCTTAATGACTTGTATTGGTTAGGGAAACTATTCTAAAACTAAAGTATCATGAGTTAATGCTTTGTATAAGCACATATTTCAAAAGGATTTTATGCTTTAATGAAAGACTTAATGGAAGTGATTAAGTAATGATGATTCAGGTTGTTTGTTTTTTTCCTTAAGGTTTCTATAAGAATTTAATGAATGTTCATCTGAACTTAACAGATTTTTATCCTGTTATTAATAATTATTTGCTTGTTGCTTTATCTATTATTATGTTGATAGTATTTCAGTACTCTCATGATTCAAAATGCTTTTATATAGTTTGTTTCAAAATGTGCTGTTTTCCTTTTATTAAAAGTTTTATATATTACAATTTGAATTGAGATATACATAAAAGAATAAACACAGCTTTACTGGGTAAAATTTATTCATCAAGTAACTCAAAATACTGAAGTTCATTTTGGATGGAGATTTTATAGTTGATAAAGGGGGTCAAATATATGGTGACAGAAGGAGAGTTGACTTTGGGTAGTGAACACACAATGCAATATACAGATGATATATTACAGAACTGGATACTTGAAAGCTATATAATTTTATTAACCATTGTTACCCCAATAAACAATAAAATTTAAAAAAGATGTAAACCATTTTCTTTCTGTGATGCTTTGTACAAGGTATTACATAGAATATCATAGTTTTGAAGTTATGATTTAAATTAGAAATTGATTATATGTTTATTTCTTTAGGTATGCTTTGAAAGTACGTACAATTACTGAGCAAGATTGTGTATAATGTTGCATTTGGTGAATAGCAGTAATAATAATAATGTAAATATCTACTGAATGTTTATCATCTGCCAGAAGCTATGTTGAAGGACTAGCCTGAATCATTTCTTTTATTAACATCACCAAAACAATAACAATAATAACAGCCTCTTAAATAGATATTACTATTATATTTAATTTAGATGAGTGGACAAAGGCTTATAGGTTATTAATTTTTTTCAAATTCATAGTCTTATGGCAATATAAGCTTGAACCAGATTTTGCATCTTACTTTGTCTTATACAAGGTCTGGCAGAAGTAACTCTGGTTGGTAGGGTATGTGAGTGTCTCACATGAGATGGACAGCAATTTGAACATTTCATCTAAAATGTCATATATTGTGCTTGATTGAGTGTGATATTGTTATGTTACAGAATTACATGCTTATGATTTTGTAATAAAAGATTTGGTAATAGATTGCTAGCTCATGTTAAAAGAGGCATTATTTGTGTTGGACCCTATATATTAAATGTTGTTCTTTTAAAATATACTATATGGTATGTCCCATTGAATAAATAGAAAATACTGTAGGTATTTAAATCAAATGAATTTAATATAGGTCTTGGGAAACTGAGACAGCATCAGGTGGTCAAAGAGATAACCCCAAAATTAGTAATTGTGGAAAGTCACTGTCACTCCTAGGGCAGGGATAAAAAAGGGAATAGGTGGTGCTTTAAGAACAGAATTTAGGAGCTCAAGGAGTGGCCACTATGAGGCCAGCACTGGTATCTCCCAGAGCCACCATCCAGCAGGCTAAGAATTTTAGGAGAGTCCTGCAAGGCTGATGTTGGTTCGTATGTGTTGGGACTGCTGCTCACATGTCAAAGGGAGGGCAAGTTAGAGCTGTCCACTGCTGCTGGAAAGGCGCTGACAGGATTGGAAATAGAGATTAGCCTTAGCTGTCCTTTCCCCTCCTTCCTGTCTTTCTCATCGTCCATCAGTGCCTCTTAGTGACGAAAGCTTAGCAAAAGACAGCTGTCAAGGGAATCCGAAAAATGGATGTAGTTTTCAGACTTCCAGCCCCAGGATCACAAAGCAGGCTACAGACGACAGGGGCTTGGGCTGAGAGGTAATTTGTGAGTGGAGCAAATATCCTGAGGTTTAAAAGACTGTCTTTCCTGGATGTTTCTGGAGAGATACTTTATCAGTTTTTTTGGTCTTAGAGATAAAAATGTTAATCATTGAGCAGTTGATCAGATTGTTGTGTGTTGCAAGAAGTGTGTGATTTGTTAGGTCGGTCAAAATGATTGAATTTACACATTTTGGTAACTCAGCAAAATGGCAGGGACAGGGATCAAATTGTTTAAGAACTGGCTACTGTTGCCAAATGCTTGAATTGATTGGGAAATGATTAATTTGAGTTTGTCATATCATTCAGATCAAAAGCATAATGAGCTAGATAGATGAAGTGAATAACTCAGTTTTTAAGAGTATTTTGCTTCATGTAATTTGTCTACATCATTTAGATTAATTTCTCTGCAATGCCTGATATCACTATTTGTTATGTATTTGAACGTGTGCATGTCGGTATGCCAAGACAGAAAAATAATGTTATATAGGAATATGAGTGCATAATCTAAAAAGGTATAATTAGCACTAATCAACCTTTCTAAAATATTTTGATAGAAACAAAATAATTTAAGTAATCAAGTATGTTTTTAAAATGTTTCCAGGCAATTATGTCAGCTAATATATGCCCCTCTGTCTTCACAGCTGGTTTTGTGAAAGATAGTTGTATACTCATAAACTTGCTGTACTCAAAACAAGGAGAAAATGAACAAATCAATTTTGTTCTTATTAGACAGGAGGGAATGTGATTAAACATCTTTATTTTCTACTAAAACTAAGGTGATGGAAAGAGAGGTCATTAGGTGGTGAACTTATTATACAACAAGCTGACAGTGCACTGTAGAACTGTATGCCTGAAACCTATGTAATCCTTGCTAACAGATGTCACCCCAATAAGTCTAGCAATAAAAATGAATTTAAAAAAAAAAAAGGAAAAAATTATCTTCCTGTTGGGAATACATACATAGTTTAGATTTAAACTATCCTCTTTAATTACAAAACAAACATTTTATGGTATATAATTGAACTCTTTTTGGAAATCCATAGAAGGATCCTCCAAAATAATTTTTATATTAACATTTAAAGTATCAATTTTTTCTTATACCCTCAAATGAAACTTTGTATATAAAATAAATTGATGCTGAATTGAAAAGTAAACTTAGAAAATTTTATTTTCTATCTCTGTTATAGCAAAAAAAAAAAAATAGTCTCCTTACATAAATCCAAATTACTGATTTTTAAATCATTTTTTCTAGCTCATCTTATGGACTGGCTTCTAGAGATGTGATCTGAGGAAGTGGAAAAATTTCTTTCTGTGTGAGGATTGTCAGGCAGTTTGTATTGTTCAAAGATGCTGGTGTACCCCAGCTCTAAATAGAAATGAAAGCAAGGTGTTGGTCTGCAAACAAGGCAGACTATGTCTTTACTAGTGCCACAACTATACAGAACAAAAAGACATTCTTGGTGACCTTAACCTTGAAAATAGTGTCAAGTGTTGGAACTGAGGATTTTAGTTTCATCCAGCTAGCACAGGATGTGACAAGATGGAAAAGAGCTAAGTGTTGGACAAGGAGGGGCAGGGCTGCTCTTTCGATGTGGGCCCTGTAGTGAGAATCAACCTTGATATGGTTTTTGATCATTTAAATAATCTGTGAGTGACTTTCACTTTATTATATAGACTCAGGGGCCTGAGTTCTATATTATCACCAATGCCATGTTTTTATGCTAAATTGAATTTCATAAACTTGAAATGAGTGCCTTCCGTTTATTCATCAACACATTTTCTCTTTATTATTAATTTATCTGAAAAAACTTGCCTGACTTCTCCAATGTGAGCAGAGACCCTCTTGGCCCACTGAAGTTTGTGGGCAACCCACATTATAGAACTTACTGTGCCATCTTGCAATCATTGGTTTACTTCCCTCTCTGTGTTATCATCCAGTGAGCTCCATGACAATGAGGATTTGCTTTACTCATTTGTCATCCAGTGCCTAGCACATACCTGGCTCTTATAGAGCTCTTAAGAGCCTTTGTGCAGCAGGCACTGGCTGAGGTTTTGGGGATATTGAGACGAATGTGACTCCATTTTGTTCTCAACTCACAACCTAGTGAGGGAGATAGATGCACAACCCACCAATTACAAATAACGTGAACTATTTGTTTAAAAGCTACGGCAGAGACATAAGAAATGTGTTAAAGTAAAAAAATACCATGATATATGTGATATGGTGGCTATAACATGTTAGTCCTTTCTTTCATGACCATATAGTCTGCTAACCTGAACTTCATGGGCGTGTGATACATGTAGCACAGTTACATGGAATAGAAGTTTCTAGACATTCCCAGCACCTCAAATCAATGAAGAATAATTGGGCACCGATTATGCTAGCTGATGTGTTTTGCAAGATGCGAAGTGTAAGCATGGTTTCTGTCTTTAAGGTAGTAACCTTCAGACAGGAAAATATGACATGAAGACCTAGAAAGTAAGATATTTTTTAATCCATTTCCCATTTACCCTGAGAATACTCACCAGCAGCACTTGTGGCTTCAATGTTTTCCCTGAGATAGTTCGCAAATTACAGTCCTGACCTTACTCTTAAGCTTTGCCATGAAATATCTAACTTTTATTAGTATTTTCTCATCGTTCTAGTGTAGCAATAGTCTTTGTAAACAAATGACATCATTCTGTCTATAGCATTTTGTTTTTAGTAGCAGTATTTCCATTTACAAAACATAGTAATTCTTGATCACTGAAAATGTCAAATCCTGGAAAACGTAGCATTCCTATGCATGAAAAAGTTATTAAATACCGATCATCATAAACGTTTCTGTTACATGAGGATTAAAGACAAGTTCCACTTAAAAATAACTCCAAGAACAGTTTTCATATTTTATTTTCTCATTGAACCCCAGTCAGATTTGCTTCAGCCTCAGAGAGTGTGTTTATGTAAATGAACACAGCGGTGAGCTGCACTTTTTTTTTCTAAACTGGAAACTGATTAAAGAAGAAACATTCCATAAGCACCAACAAGAAAGTCTGTGATGAATTACCAAGTGGGCAATAAATGCTATAAGGTTCATGCCCCTCTATTTCCATAGGTTTTATCTGCCCGTTTCATCCTACAGAACAGTCTAGCTATAAAGGCTATGAAATGAACAGGTATGTGGAATAGGCTTATAAATGAGAGGTAGTTGGAAAGCTTCCATTGGGCTTCTTAAGGAAATGTCAAACAACACTGGGGTTGCCATGCTTTTTTCAGTCAGAGTTGTATACATTATCTGAGAATATGAGTTGCTTCTGTTGCAAACAGAAGCAGGTATCCCTTTGTAAACCACCATTCCACAAAGTTCATTTCTGTCACTTTGTCACCTCCCACTGGTAAGAAACTGAGACTCTAAGGACAGCTTATAAATTCAGAAATGGGACCAATGCTGTTTTCACAATGAAGATTTGTCTAGTGCATTTTGGGAGTAACTTGGTGACAATTCAGCACCTACTGTGTGACAGCACCGTATGTTCTCTCTCTACTTTGTCAGCAATACAGAAACAGAGTTATTAATACTTCCATTTCTCCTGTGAGAACACTTAGATTTACAATGGTTCAAGCAGCATTGCACTATATGCCATACCTAGATCTGTTCCATCTGACCTTCAGAATATATACAAGAGAGAGCAAATAAAGGAGTGCGCCATTTGGCTAAGTTGTTTGCCAGGGCAATTAACCATGGCTTCTATAGAATCAAAGATTGGTGTATTTTTCTTGGGAAAGTATGCTGCAGCTATAGCAGTTCCATGGTGGAGTACCACTTGGGCTATTCATATAAATAAAAAGTTAGCTATAAATGGAATAGAAACAACATAGACAAGATGTTAGGCATGTGAAGTTGAGTTAAAGGTGAGAAATAATGACTACATTTTCCCTACACGAAGATAGGGATGAGGCAGCCATGGAGAGTGAAAGCATCAATTTGGGAGGCAGCTGCTAAGAAAGGCATGGAAACCTTTCTACTGCACAACACAGGCTTCTGACTTTAGCTCCAGACTAGTGTTATTTTAACTTGGGTTGGATTAGTCTCTCAACATTTCATATAACCGAGTAGTTGTGTCCTTTTTTATTTCACCAAGTGTAGGATATGTCACAGATTTTACATCTAGTCATTTTCTGTTTGCCAAAAAGGATTTAAAAAGAAATGACATTTTATTTTTGGAGTGGAAGTTACATCTTTGGGGAACTTCTGGGAATACCATCAAGTGGAGACTTCCCGCAATTCTTCGATTAAGTTGTGAGAAAAATTCATTTTTACATGGAGTAGAAACGTCCCCTTGAATCTGAAAGCCAGGGACACTCAACTGATTAAATCCAAAGACTTCATTAAAAAAAAATAGAACTTTATTGAGATATAATTTACATTTCATAAAATTCACCAAATTTAAGTATGCTATTTAATAATTTTTGGTAAATTTCCTGTGTTGTTGAAACATCATAAATATCCAGTTTTAAACATGTCTACTGCTAAGTAAGAACCCTGGTGCCCTTTTGTAGTTAATTATGTTTTCTACTTCCAGTCCCAGGTTGCCACTAAGGTACTTTGGATCTCTACAGATTTGCCAAAAGCTTTATTTTAAGGAAAGCAAAAGGAAGTTCATAGTTTGCATTTTGTTTCCTCTGGCCTCAGAGATAGGTAGGGATGCTAAGTACTGCAGTTTGAGTATTTCCTGAAATCCAGGCACTGCAGTTTGAATTTCATTAATATCTTTTGATTTTTAATTATTGTTAGACTGACCAGACATACCATTTTAAATGAGACAGAAAACAGAAAACAACAGTGCTGTCCCATTTCAAATGGTACATATGGTCAGCCTGGTCTCACTGGGCTAAATTCAAGGTGTCAGGAGGCTGAACATACATACTGTTTGAAATGGGACATTACCCTTGTTTTTTGTCCCATTTTAAACATTACACCTGGTGAGTCTACTTATTATTCTCATAGTAGAGTGATGCTGGGCGGTGGAAGAAATGTGCCTAACTGAATTTACTTCCAAATCTGCCAGAGAGAGTTGAGAAACTTCTTTAGAAAGTAGTTTGAGATGTTCCATTCATTCTCTGGCCAGAGTGTGACCTAGGTGACTTTACTTGGGAAGATTCACCTCCACTGATGTGTGAGCAAACTAATTCTGTCTATTAGGGACTTCCAGGGACAACTGTCCTAGGGGTGACTGCAGGTAAGAAAATTTAGTCCTCACCCTCTGAAAGTATTGGCATTTCTCAAAGAAACTTGAGAAGTCTATAACCTTGAGAAGCCCTTCATGGATTGCCAAGTTTGGGCAAGTGAGGTTTTACTCACACATCAGTGGTGGCCAGTCTTTCCAAGTAAGGTCTCCTGAGGTGATACTCTGGACCGAGAAAGAATTAAACTAAACTCTTTTCTTTTTAATACTAATATTTTTTCTCATTTATTTTTATTTTTCAATTACATGTGACATATATTGGTTTTAGGTGTACAGCATAGTGATGAGATATTTATTTAACTTATAGCATCCTTATTGTGATAAATCTGGTTCCTATATGACACCACATATAGTTATTACAATGTTATTAACTATATGCCCTATGCTGTACTTTACATCCCTGTGACTATTTTGTGACTATGAATTTGTACTTCTTGATTTCTTTCCCTTTTTCACTCACCCCTCCCAAACTCCTTCTGTCACCCCAACAAAACTAAAACCCACTGGATGCCACCCATAGTTATTGCAACATTATTGACTATATTCCCATGTTATACCCTACATCCCCATAACTATGACTTTGTAACCACCAAACTGAACTTCCCAGTCTCTTCCACTTATTGTACCCCCTCCCCAACAAACAAAATGTTTTCTGTATTTATGAATCTGTTTCTCTTCCACTTGTTTATTTGGATTTTACCTATAAACAAAGTCAACTTGCATCTGTCTTCCTCTGTTTGACACTCCACTCAGTGCAATACCCTCCATGTCTTTTGATTGGAGCTTTTAATTAATTCATTTAAATTGAAGGTAATTGTTGATGTGTATCTATTGACATTTTATTGTTCATAATTTTGCTTCTCCTCTACCCCCCCCCCCCCCCCCCCCCCCCCCCCCCCCCCGTTTTGAAGCAGTCCCTCTAATATTCCTTGTAATATTGGTTTGGTAGTAATGAACTCCTTTAACTTTTTCTTATCTGAGAAGCTCTTTATTTGCCCTTAGATTTTGAATGATAGGCTTGCTGGGTAGAGTAATCTTGGTTGTAGGTCCTTGCTTTTCATCAGGTTGAATATTTCCTGCCACTCCCTTCTGGCTTGCAAAATTTCTGTTTAGAAATCAGCTGAAAGTTTTATTGGAGCTCCCTTATAAGTTACTAGTCACTTTTCTTTTGCTGCTTTTAGAATTCTCTCTTTGTCTTTGGTGTGGGCCTATTTGGGTTTGTTTTGTTTGGGATTCTCTGTGCTTCCTGGTCTTGTATGTCTGTTTCCTTTGCCAGGTTAGAGAAATTTTCAGTCATTAGTTCTTCAAATAGATTCCCAATTCCTTACTTTCTCTCTTCTCCTCTGGTACTCCTATGATGCAAGTGTTGTGCTTGATGCCCCTTAAACTGCCTTCATTTTTCTGGATTCGTTTTTATTTTTGTTGTTCTGACTGGATGTTTTCTGCTACCTTGTCTTCCAATTTGCTGATTTGATCCTAGTCTGCTGGTGATACCTTCTGTTGCATTCTGAATTTCAGTTATTGTATCCTTCATTTCTGACTGGTCCTTTTTTATGGTTTTTATGTTCTTCTTTATGCTTACTATTCTCTGTTGAAGTTTTCACTAAGCTCCTTGAGCATCCTTTACATAATCATTTTTGAGCTCTGTATCTGATAGGTTGCTTGCCTCCATCTTATTTAGTTCCTCTGGAATTTTCTTTTTCTTTCTTTTTGGTATGTGGGTAGCTCCCTGACTGGGAATCGAACCCAGGCCGCAGCACTAACAGTGCCAGCGCCGAAGCCTTAAGCCACTACACCATCAGGGAACTCCCTTTAGGTTTTTTTTTTTTTGTTTGTTTGTTTTTGTTTTTTTTTTTTTTTTTTTGCTGTTTGTTTCTTCATTTTGGATACCTATCTGTATTTGTTTTTATGTATTAGGTAGATCTTCTATGTCTCCCAGTATTGCTGGATAGCCTTATGTAGTATAATAGGTGCATTGTTGGGTCCTGGCACTGTCTCTACAGTCACCTGCACTGGGTGCTCCTGGAGATTCTGGTTTGATGCCAGTGCTGTGCCTGGAACTACTCAGCAGAAGTCTCAGAGCATAGGACTGCTGGTCATCACCAGCCTGGGGCCTTTGGACTTAAACAGTTTTACAAGGAAGATTGCAATGCAGGTAGAGCTGGTTGCTCACTGGAGGAAGTGCCTCTGGCATTGGTGGAGTTGGGTGGGGTGGTGTCTCAGTGAGTCAGCAGGGTGGAACACATTAAGCTCAACAGACCAATCAGGTTCAGATTTGGCCATGTGTGGGCGGGCAGAACACAGGCAAGATAGGATCCACCAGCTGGCTGTATGGAAGGAAGCCACACCTAGAAAAAATGGTGGCTGTCCTCCAGCCCTTGATCCAAAGCCACACACCTCAGTCTGCCCCTTGTATGCTTCCAACACCCCCTGAGTCACCATCCTTCTGCCAGAGCCCAGGGTGAGTGCCCACGAGTGACTGAGTCTACATAGGCACTTTAAGAGGATGTTTGGGCTTCCCAAAGCCTTCCGAACCAACCAGAAGGTCAGAGTCCCCACTGTTTTTCATAGTCAGATGTTATAGGGCTCCTCTTCCCAGTACCAGTGGTCTGGGTTAGGAAGCCTGGTATGAGACATGCAGCCTCCATGACTGAGATATCCCTTGTTATTCTCTTCTGCCACTGGCGGTTTGGCTCCTTTTGTGTCTACATCCCTCCTATCATTCTTGCTGTGGCCTCTTTTTTTGTATCCTTAGTTTATAAAGCTTCTGTTCAGCTAGACTTCAGATGGTTGTCCATGTTGGTTATTCAATAATTTAGTTGTAATTTTAATGTGTTCATGGAATGAAACAGGCACAGGGTTTACCTCCTATGCCATCTTGGATCTCTCTAAGCTAAACTATTTTTTAAAAAAGTGTCTCAACTCTCTTGGCAGATTTGGAAGCCAGGATGCCATATTCTTTGTTTCTGATTGAAAATGTACTTCACTCCTGATCAATTTAAAGTCAAGTTTGCCATTTAAAATCTCCAGGATTACCTACCCTGATAACTGTCCCTTTTCTCATTTATCCACTGAACAAAAATTTGTGTTTTTGAGCATTAATCATTATGATACAGGTGTGAATAAGAAAAACAATATTCTTATTTTCCTAAAATTTATAGAGAAATAATAAACAGATAAGTAAGATAAATTCAGACAAAAGTCAGTCATAGATAGAAATCAAAGCAGAGTTTTGGAGTAGAAATGGTGAATGATGCAGGATGGTGAGGTCAGTATAGACAAGGTGGTCAGGAGAAATGTGGATATGAATACTTTAACTGAAATTGCAGTCATACAGGATGCCAGCAATGTGAAGGTTTGTTAGACAGGAATTCCAAGCAGACATGCAGCTACTGCCAGAAGTAGATGAACATGAGCTTGGCATGTTTGAAAGACCAAACCAGATTGGTGTGGCTGTAACTCAAGACGGAAGAGAATGATTCAAGATGAGGTCAGAGAGGCTGGGGCCCATGGAATTTGCAATTTATTCTTATTGCAATAGGAAGCCATGAGGGAGAGAGGTTGTGATATGATGTTTTACATGTATTCCAAATAATTCTAAGTGCTGTGTATAAAATGAAATCTAGGAGTCATGGGAGGAAGCTAGGAGATCCATTTGGATGTGATAATGCTTGTGGCTTGTATTGGGGTCATAGTATCTCCTAGTAACTTCAAAGATGTTGATTTTTAACATGATGCTTTCTCATTCTTGTGGCCTCTGTCCTATTATTGACATATCTTCTGCTTTATATCTTTTGTTTAACAGTTGATGGAATTGGTTTACCTAAAGTGAAAATAACTTTAAATCACTGAATTAGAAATGTTCTTAGAGATACTATAGCACAATCACCTCATTTTAGAATTGAGGCAACTGAGGTCAAGAGGGAAATCAATGACTTTTCTGAATTGATACATCTAGTTATTAACAGAGTCAAAACTAGAACTTAGAACTCCAGGTTTCTCACCAATGACTTCTTTCACTACTGTCTAGGTTGGCTAATATTCTCATAAAATGTACTCATTTTAGTATTCTGTGTGGTAAGAGTTAGATGAATTGAACAATGGACAAACAGGCCTGAGCTAATAAGACAAGCTGGTGGAGTAGATCGTTCATTGTGTCAGCCCAAGGTGATCACGATGGCTGAACAAGGGTGGCAGAGAGTCAGCAAATCGACAGGACTTTAAAAGGTCAGAGGGATGAAGACAGCAGATGGACAGAACTGTAGGGGGGAAATGCCAGGCAGAGAGCAAATGAACCTGAAACTGTCTGAGGGCATTACAGGACAGTCAGCAGATGGGCTGCCCCAGAACGTGGGGTGAGCAACACTGTCATTGACACTAATTACTTGTGATGAAGGTGCTTTGCTTAACATGGGGGAAAATGGCCTTATTTCATAGGACATTTGCTGTAACAGTAGACAAGTTCACAGCAGCTTTCTACATTAAATGCACTAAATTGAGGAACCAGGGAAATATTTGCAGTTTGCTCTTCCCCTTCTATTACCGTGTTTGAGATGATGATACTGATTAGGATACACCCCAGTACCCAGTCAATGGCATTTCTTCTGAGCACACTGAGCGTTTTCACAGTTAGAATTCCCTTAAAAGTTAAATATTTGGAAGCAAAACAATGCATAACACAGCAAATGAGGTGATTTTGAAACACAAATCAGCACGTAAATTAGGAAAATCAGACGTGGAAAAGACAGCGAACCTGTCACATCATCTCTATTAGCATAGTTGTATACCAAAAGAATAAAATTAAAAATAAGAAAGATGATTATATGTTACATAGAAGGAGCCTGAAAAATGTGAGATTCAATAGGAAGGCTGTACTTTTTATCTCATCAGAAAGTTCAAGGTATAGAAGTTAGCATTTTTAACTCAAGAGAAATTTTTTTGAGCAGTTATTATGAGCCAAATGCAGTGTGGGCTTCTGGTATATGCAAAACTTGAATAGAATAGGAACCAAAATCTCAAAGCATTCACCATTTAGTCAGAAAGAATACATAAAAAATGTTTCTAACATATCTGCTATAATAGAGGTAAGTAAAAAAATGTACTGAGAGTAAGAAATTAAATTATGGTCAACCATGATCTTGAGAAATGTGGGTTGGTTAAATGATATATTTGCTAAAAAAAGTCTGTTTTGGTTACTTTTATGTTATTGGCAGTCACTAACATGCCTGGGTGTGTAGTACTTAGGAATTCTGTATTTTTGTCACTGGCTCCAGAGTTGCAAAAAACTAAATGCAAGCTGGATGATTCTCAATGCATCTCTGAGTAACTGAGAGAGTTGGGTAAATTGAATGCAGTGCGTTAGTTTGTTTGTAAGCCCTTTCATTTGCTGTTCATTTATAAGGCAGCAAAAATTAAGAATTCTGCTTAGCCTTATTGTTTGTATTCTGTCCCCATAGCCAATTCTTTCATCCCATTAATTTTTCTTCTGCTTCACTTCTTCAAATTCTCTTATTTCTTCACCACAAACCCCATGCCAAATTAAATTTGTCAAGAGTATTTTCAAAGTCAGTTCCATAAACCTTGAATGCCAAACCACAACTGTTTGGTTTTTACAAATTTCAGAATCTTGTCTGGCCCTAAAATAGGACTTTTCATTTGGTTTCTGCCTTCTCCATTAGTCACTTTACCTTAATAAAAGTTAAGTTTCCTTCAGTAGTCATATAAGCTAAAAAGTCATGTTCATGAAAAGAAATTAAAATTTTTTCCTCATTGTCTCTCTTGCCCCACACACTGATATGCAATTTTCAGACCTGTAAAAAATCGTTTAGTTGATTGATATAGTGATAAAAAGACATTAAAATCAACCAAGCTAATAAAGTTTGACTGTCTTTGTTTCACAATAATCTTCTTCTCAAATTATCAAATTACCTATCTTAAGTGACTGCAGTATGGTATATAAAATTTTTTCTCTGGCAAAATTTTTACTGATTGAAAGCTTAACTAATCTGGAGAAATTTCCATCTTAAAGTGTGATTTTGTTATGTGAAAATCATGGGAACTGATTAAATTGTTTGATTCTAGCTATTTCTGACATACACATGCATTATTGTGGAATCACCCAGGAGCAGATCTGGAGATCAGAATTGAGCGAAAGTTTTCTTGGGAAGTACAGGAAAAAGCCATTGGAAATAGGGAAGTGATACAGGTAAGAGAACGTAACCAGTAAAGGTGATTTATTAAACCAGCACTATAATGGGTGCCTGGAGCTTGACCCAGAGGGCAGACTCTGGGAAATAAAGTAAAACACACGACTGAGGGTTGAAGAGGAAGGACAGTTGTATACTAAGTCTTAAGATATTTGTTGAGGATTGCTTTTGCCATGGGGGTATTAACTCCTTGAAGTTTCTGGTCTGCCATGTAGTAGCATATCTGGGGAACTCATCTTTCCATTATTCTAAGAACAAAGGTCAGCTACTGGTGAATGGAAGTCAGCCTGATACCAGCACACAAAATAATCCCAAGACAACACAAGGGCCTTTGACTGTGTCCTATAATGCCCATTTGTCAAATTTTAGATTATTTGAAGATCTGCTGAATAGAGAGAGCAAAGTTCAATCTTAAACTCTTGGCTTTCTCTTTAAGCCATTTCTTTGATCTTTTCCTTTATTGATAGTCTAATCAAGAGATTTCCTCTTTCTTCTCATGCTCTTGCACTGGGAGTGGTATGCAGAGACAATCAGGTAGTGGGCAAAATAAGAGAAACAAAGCTGCTTGAATGATTCATAAACTGGAGAAGCGGACTGTGAATAATCAATGGTTGTCAGAATAGACCTTTGCAACTAAGAGAATGCTAGATGTTTCAGGTGTACATAAGAACAAATAAATCACCTAGTGCTTGTATCATTGTCATCATTAATGTCACACATTCAGTAGACATCTCAATTTGAATATGACACTTTTAGGTAATATAAAAAGCAAGTAAAACCAATGTGTTTCTTCCCTCTGGGAATCTAAAATCTGAATAAAACACTGAAATGAGTGAAAAAGCATGGTTCAGAGTGCACAAAATGAAATGCCCACAAGGGCAATGAAGGTAAAGTGAGTGGGAAGCAAGCCAATGTAGTATGACAAATAGTTAAGTAATACTGAGCTTCCTGGTCAGGAATTAAATAGTGAACAGTAGAATCATTAGTAAAATGGGGAACTTGAGCTTTGTCTAATCAAACAGGTTATAATAAGGAGATGCGGTGCCAGTGTTATGGATCAACCAAACTTTCCATAGTAGGTGTGTATGGATGTTCATGTGACATTGTTGAAAATATTAAAGTGAGTAGATAATTAATACATATTTAAAATACTATGTAACCCAAATATATTTAGGTCAAATGAAACACATGTGCGGACTAGATTAGGCATATAGGTTATATTCAGTCGGAGATCTCAAACACAAAGATATGTATGAATAACAGATGACTTCCATTGCTGTTTATATGGGTATGACAGAGAAAGAGAGAGAGAGAGAGACAGACAGACAGACAGAGACAGAGACAGAGCATGTGAGTGAATGAGAATATGAATCACCTGATATGCTCTTGATGAATTCATGCATTTATATATATATGTGTGTGTGTGTGTGTGTGTGTGTGTGTGTGTGTGTATACTTACATATTACTAAAAACAATGATGTAAATATATTTTCTGAGGTGGTGAGTGAGGAGAATAGCAAAGACAACTATTTCCATATACTTCTGCCATGTCAATTATGTTTCTACTTCAAGGCCAATTCAGCCATTGCTACATCACTGTCTCCTTGTCTTTATCAGAAAAGATTTTTGCAAAATTTTTCTTGAATTTCTTGATGTATTGGTGGATTTGGAGGGAATTCTGTAATTGAGCAGGTTTAGTACAAGGTAAGAGATTTAAACTGCTTATTTTGTAAGAGAGAGTTTGGAAAGTTTCATAAAGACTTTGGATTATAGCTTGAGCTTAGAAAAAAGAACATATTGATGGTTCCTGGGTGCTGAGTGCTGAGATAGATATCTTGCCTTCTTTTTCTTTTTTAGTGCTAATAATGATCTTGTATGGTGTTGGTGTCAAGGAACCATTTTAGAGAAAGGAAAATATATCCTTTTATGCATACATGTATAGAAACACCTAGAGTTTAAGCAACTTGTTCTAGATTATAGAAAAAATACACATTGGTACCAAGGCTCCTATATAGATCATACTCCTTAAAAAATGCATACAGCCTCATACATAAAGTTTTCTAAGCAATAAGTGTTGTCTACACTTTCTGGAAAGTAGGAAAATAGTAATTAATTTGTATTCACATGTGATATTCCTGTTTGGGCTGCCTCCCTGATAAATGGAGAGTAATGACACTTCCTCTTCTCTTTGTTCTCCGATACCAAGCTCTTTTTCCTGATTATATTTCTATTGTATTCTCCTAATTAAAAAAAAAAAAACAACGTATATTTAATTTGAACTAATCTGACTATGCTTTTGTTCCTTTAACTGGAATTACCCTGTCTAACTGGTATCTTGGGGACAGTGTGATGTGAATCAATATTGAAGTCATCATTTTCTCTTTATTTGGGAAAAGAACCGTATGGGTTGTCAAATAATTAAATCTTATAACTTCATCATCTTAAGGAGATAAAATTTCATGCAGACCTCACTAAGAAAGAAAAGTGATTGTTACTTGCTTGCTTATCCTTGTCATTTTGGAGAGGAAATTGAGAAAACCTTGTCAAAGGTAGAATTCTACAGGCCATGCTGAGGCAATTTTGAATGGACTATTCATGTTTAATATTATTAATAGGTAATATTTCTTATAGAGTGATGAAATGAGGACAGAATACATGTCCTTACTGAGGTCAGAGTCCATAGTGGTGTGTCCCACATTAGAATTTTTTCAACCCACATCTTTTGATTCATCAACTGATTTTCCTTCAAAGGCTTTAAGGAATCATCATTTTTTTAGGTTGGGTTTTTTTGTTTGTTTGTTTGTTTTGCTTCATCTCACATAATATTTTTTATCTCTAAATAGAAACATATAATTTAAAGATACAATAGCATTATTTGAAGTTACACTAATTTTTTAATGTATTAATCCTGTGTATGTTGACATCTCTACAGAGAGGCAGCTGTAGCATTAATTTCTGCTTTTACCGATCTGTCTCTGTGTACAAGACTAGCAGACTAGAAGAAATGACTTTATCATTCAGTAGATAATTGGAAAAGACATAAACTATTTTAAATTATTAATAATTGTGTCAGACTCTTTTTAACATGTGATTTACAAACACACGAAGAACACAAATTTATGCTTTTGATAAAATAATTTCATCTTTAATTAACATTCATTGGGCACTCTTGGAAAGAGTATATTGGATGCCAAAACAAATATGTCTAACAAATGATTGAGAGAGTGACTAAAACTGAATTTTGTTATGTGACCTAGAAATTGTAGATTTCCTATCTCTCAGAATTTAACTAGGGAGCTCTTTTGACACCATACAACCTGCAGTGTCACAGAAAGTCTTTTAATGCTTAATCTCAGTAAGAGGTAGCATATTTTACCATGCATTACACTTGTGACTATCTTTAGCACTTAAGAAGGGGGAGTGATCCTCTAGGGTTTGATTATTAACTCTGTTATTACGTGCTTAGTGCACTCACGAAACTGTTTGGTAATGTACCCATAACTTCTTTTTATTTTATATTTTGGAAGCAATGTTATAGGTTAATTGGCTCTGTATTTTTCAGGTTTGCATCACTAATACCAATAAAAATCTGTTTGTATTGTTCTTCTGGGATTCTGATTGTGTTAAGGAATGATTAGTCCCTAATTAAGTTCTGTAGTCTGTGCTAATTACAATCAAATAAGACTTTACAGGAAAGTGTAAAATTATGCTGAAGTAAATGCATTTTTGATCATTAATTAGAGAAATACCAGGCATACAGTTGCAGATGTTTTTATTTTATTTTTCATTATTTTTAACCAAAGAGAAACCTCAACAACAAGCCATTGCATGTTGAAAGGGTGTCTCCCATAGTAATTGCAGAAACGAACTAGTTCATTAGAAATATAAGTGATGTTCTCTTATTTTATTCCTTGTGAGAACTAAACTGTCTTCAGCTGTTCATCATCCACCCTCCAGGTAGTGATATTATGTTTACATGATAGAATAAAAATGAGAGGTTTTAAGAGTATGTGTTCTATTATATTGCCTCATTTAACTTTTATGCACTGCAGTCCTTTTCAGTTTGACATTTCCTTGGTTTCTTTTTAATGCTGTGGATTCATTTGGACTCTCCTGCATGAGTTGTTAATGATACCTCTACGGGTACTTCCCTGCTGTAGTGACAACTCAGGAAATATATTCTTTTGCCCTCAGTACCTTACTTTTTTTTTTTTTTTTCGCTTTTTGGTGTGTGGGTAGCTCCCTGACTGGGAATCAAACCCAGGCCGCAGCGCTGACAGCGCCAGCGCCGAAGCCTTAAGCCACTACACCATCAGGGAACTCCAGTACCTTACTTTTTAATACTCTCCCTTATTAGGAGCATTGACTTTTATACATAAATGAAAGGATAAACAGCATAGAATCACAATTTTGGGCCACCCAGACATTTTTCTGTCCATTCGTAGGAATCACTAAATGAGATAGTGCCTTTAAATAAAACACAGCATCATTCCCGGTGCATGAAAGGGTTCAATATGTGCTAGCTAAGATAATAATTATTGTTAGAATTGTATGGCATTTGGTATTTCTGAAAGTCTCATTTTAAACCAATTAATTGGTTTTGAGTTCAAGAGGAAGAAAATATTTTGTCAGGATTCTCCAGCACTTTCACTTCCTCTTGTACACTTGTTCTCCTTAGAGATGCTTTGAATATGGCAGCTAAAACACTGGAAAAGTCAAACTTTTTGGGCTGCATCCATGACCCTGAAATGCTCACTTTGATGCAGGGCTGAAGGCTCCAACTCAGAAATAATACTCAAATATTTAATCATTCATCTACTTTCTAACCTTAAACGACTTTTCTAAACCACTTATTCATTTTCTCACTCCCACTTACTTTTCTCTCCTATTTACATATTGACCCAAGAGCTATTTTTATACTTTTCTGACTTTTAATTGCATTACAATTTCTTTGTTCCCCTTTCACAAGCCTTTTTCTTTTACCTTTTAAAAAAATAATGTTTTTCACTCTTCAGATGCTGTCTCTGTTATTTTACTCCTTTGTGTTTTTGCTGTTGTCCTGTCTTCAACTGAGTGGCTGGTCTCCAATTTCCTATCTTCTTTTCCATCTCGTTACTGTTATTCCTCTCTAACTCACTCCACATGACATTCCAGCAGGTATGAGTTTTGCCTTTCACATATAACTCTCTTGTTTCTAGCTTTGGGTTTTTGTACATGAGTTTTGCAATGCCTGAGATTTCTTCTTTAACACTTTGTCAGTAATTCATTCACTCCCTCCTTTAGGTTCTTCCTAAAATTATTATCTTCCAAGAAGTTTTACATTGAGATTATGGGCTATGCCTCCTCAGTGAATTAGAATCATAGAGTACTTGGTGCATCTTTGAGATCCTATAGCAAAATCTCCTCATGTTACAGGTGAGAAAACTGACGTCCAGAGTGAATCACCTGAGCTGTACAAGATTGTGAAGGCAGTGCCGGAATATTACATAGGTGATTCCAAAGCACATGCCTTTGCCTTTCACCTGCTGTATCTCAGCCCATACATTTCCTCTATGGTCCTATGGTTTTTAGTCATGATGTTCCTTTTCCTCTTTCATCTATTTATAAGTTCTTAGAAAACAGGGACCATACCTTTTGGCTTTTATGCTGTCTTCCGTCATTCTCTGTAACATCTTCTAACGTGAATTGAATTCTTAACAAAGGATCACTAAATATTGTTAAATACCATTGTCCATGTCAATCTAGCATTTTATTTTTCCACCTTTATTTGGGTATATTTAATTCTATATCATTGTTTCCACTTTTTTCATTTCCCCTTTCTCTTTTGCCTTCATTTGTCCCCCCAATTCCAATTACTTTTAAAATTACATTTTCCTGCATCATGTTAACTTTGCATTTTGTGGTCAGATTTTTTTCTTGTACTTATATCATAACTACATTTTGGTTAGGAGATGAAAGGTAGATGGTTAGTGGCTCTTTTTTTTAGTAAATGGGCAGCAAAAACTAGTATCAGGGGTGTCTATTATTGTTTAAGTTGTTGAGCTTTATTTATACAGTGTCTGAATAAATTAACCCTCCATCTACTAATGCAGACATCTATCTATTAATAGTTGACTGTAGTTACCTCATGAACTTTGAAAATGGTGAACGGTTTTCTTTAGGAAATCTCTTTATTTACTGTTTTGGAAGTCAGTTAACACCTGTATGGTTATCTGCCTAGTGGGAAGAGTTGAACTAAATGCTGTTTTGCGCGCACATGTGTGTGTGTGTGTGTGTGTGTGTGTGTGTGGATAGAGTGGAAGCTTTCCTACATTGCTATTTATAAATGCATAGCATACACAACTCAGAGACATAATTTGCTTGTTTAGGAGTCATGCTCCTTTAGAACAATTTGAAAGAGGGAGGTTGAGGGTTTTACAAAGGAAAATGGGAAGAATGTTCCAGGAATGACAAAAGGCCTCATTAAGTGCTAAGATGGGAGAGAGGAAACAGGTAACTGTTGTGTTTCTTGTTTTTGTTGCTGTTGTTGTCATAAATTATCCCTATTTATGCTATAATTTATAGTAGCTTTTCTCCCTGCTTTTATATTTTTACCTCTTTTAACCTTTATATTTAAGTGTATAGTGGCATATTCTGAATAAGGGTTGCAATTTCTTGCTTTTGTTTGTTAGTTATGTCACTCAGAGTATTGTATTCTTTTGTTTTTTTGTTTTAAATAAAATAATTCCTTTCCATATTTCTTGTAATGCAGGCCTTGTGTTGGAGAATTTCCTCAGTTTCTGTATGTCTGGAAAGGTTTTTATTTCTCCTTCATATCTAAAAGATAACTTCGCTGGGTATTATTCTTGACTGGTAATTTTTCTCTTTCAATAATTTGAGTATTTTATTCCACTCTCTCCTAGATTGTAGTGTTTCTACTGAAAAACTTTGATGATAATCTAATGGGATTTTCTTTATAGGCTACTGTATTCTTTTTTCTGGCTGACTGGGAATTCTTTTTTTGTCAGTAATGTTTTATCATTTCAATATAATGTGCCTTGGAGAAGGCCTTTGTGGATTGAGAAATTATGTGTTCTATTTGCTTCTTGGATTCAAGGATCCAGTTCTTTCTATAGGTGTGGAAAGTTCTCATTAATTATTTGTTTGAATTAGTTCTTTGTTTCCTTTTCCTTCTCTTCATCTGATATACTCATTATTCTTATATTGCTCTTTCTGACACAGTCAGATGGTTCTTATAGAATTCTTTTATTTCCTTTAACCCTCAAGTCTCTCTCTTTTTCCATCTGTGTCATTTCCAGATTCTATTTTCAAAATCATTAATTCTTTTCTCCATCTGGTCAGTTCTATTTCCAAAGCTCACTATTTTATTCCTCATTTCTTTTACTGAGTTTTTCAGCTTTACATTTTTTTTTTTAAGTTTTATTCTCTTTGGTAAATTATTCCTTTTGCCTGTTGATTTTATTTCTGAGTTCATTAAACTGTCTTTTTGAGTTTTCTTGCTTCTTGTTGAGTTTTTCTTGAGTTCTCTGTCATTTAAATCAATATTTCCATGTCTTTAAGTTTACTTTCTGGAGATTTTTTTATTTTTTCCTAAGTTGACTTTTTACCTTGGTTGTTCATAGTATTTTATGGATTTTAGGCATTTGTAGTGGTGAACTCTGCAGCAGGTTCATAAGAAGAGGCCTTTCTTTTGATTTCCAGTAGGTGACACATTAAGAGTTGAGCAGGGCAACAAATTAGATACCCTGCTAAGGTGTAGCTGGAAAAGCAGCTCTAAAGCCAGTAATCTTTTTGTTTGTTGTTTTATCAAGCTGACCTGCACTCCAAGTTCCCTGACTGAACAGAGCCACAGGCTTTGCTCTGCAAACTATCTGCTCTGCCCGCCTCCTTCTCTGCCTGCCACTGGGCCACACAACTTCCAGGAGTTGTTGACAGCCCTTCTGGTTGAATGGGCCAAAAGACATTCTCCACAGATGATGGAGCTATGTGGCAGCTTCCTTGGTTGGTGGGGAAAAACTGACCTTTAGGATCAGCAAAAATCCTCCTATGAGGACCAAAATTAGGCAGATCTGTACCCCACTCTGTTCCCTGGTTAGAATGTACCCTCAACTTGGTTTTGCAGATAAGCAAAGCCGCTGGTTGGGATTACTACTTGGACATTGTAGGTATGAAGTTGGTCTGCCAGGATCACTGTGCTGGTTACTATAAGCACCCCTCGCTTCTCCATACAGTCAGATTTCTAATGGTTGAGCCCCACCCTTGCAATCCCAGTGGTGTGAGATAACAGTATGGGCTCCTGCAAGGTGACCCACAGTGCTAGGGTGATAGGTTGTCCCCATTTTGTTCTCTCTTCTCACTGGAAGTTTCAAAGGCTCAGCAGAGACCTACTCCCTTGTGGTGCTACATTGGTCTGGATGAGGAGGGGCAATGCAGTCAGCATGTAGCCACTTCTCTCATATTTCTAATACAGTCTTTCTTGGTCCCTGTGGTGCACAAGGGTGCTTCAGTTTTACCGTGGTGTTTTAGGGTTTTCTCAGTGGTGTCTTTTTCTTTTTATTTATTATTTTTTAAATTATAGTTAACATACAACATTATGCTTGTTTCAGATGTATAACGTAGTGGTTAGACATTTATATAACTTATAAGGTGATCATCCCAATAAATCTAGTACCCATCTGATACCACACATAGGTATTACAATATTAATGACTGTATTTCCTGGGCTATACTTTACACCCCATGATTATTTTTGTAACAACCAATTTGTACTTTTTAATCCATTCCCTTTTCACCCATCTCCACAAACCCCCTCTTATCTGTATCTATGAGTTTGTTTCTGTTTTCTTTACTCATTTTTTTTCATTTATTTTGTTTTTAAATTCTACATGTAAGTGAAATCATACAGTATTTGTCATTCTCTGTGTGACTTATTTCACCTAGCATAATACCTTCTAGGTCCATCTATGTTGTTGGAGATGGCAAGATTTCATTCTATTTTATGACTGAGTAAAATTCTTTGTGTGTGTGTGTGTGTGTGTGTGTGTGTGTGTGTGTGTGTATGTATATACCATTTCTTTTTTAATCATTCTTCTATTGATGGACACTGAGGTTGGTTGTATATCTTGGCTGTTGTACATAATACCACAATGAACATATGGACATATGTCTTTTTAACTAGTGTTTCAAGTTTCTTTGGGTAAATAACTAAAAATGGAATAACTAGGTTCTTTTTGTCCCTTGTTATAGTCTTTGTTTTAAAGCCTATTTTATCTGATATAAGTACTATAACCCCAATTTTTTTCTGTTTCTATTTTCACAAAATATCTTTTTCCATCCCTTTACTTTCAGTTTGTGTGGATCTTTCAATTTGAAATGAGTCTCTTGTAGGCAGCATATGTAAAGATCTTGTTTTCTTATCTATTCAGTTGCCTATCTTTTGATTAGAGCATTTAACCCATTTACATCTAAATAATCATTAATAGGTAGTTATTGTCATTATATTTATATTTTTTCCTTTTCTCTCCTTAAAGAAGTCTCTAACATTCCTTGCAATACTGGTTTGGTGATGAATTTACTTAGCTTTTTCTTATCTGGGAAGTTCTTGTTTGTTCTTTGACTTTAAATGATAGCTTCGCTGAATTGAGTAAGCTTGGTTGTAGGGCCTTATTTTTCATCACTGAATATTTTCTGCCTATTGCTTTTGGCCTGCAAAGTTTCTATTGAGAAATCAGTTACCTTCTTGTAGGTAACTAACAGCTTTTCTGTTGTTGTTTTTAAGATACTCTCTGTGTCTGTAACCTTTGACATTTTAATGATGATGTGGGCCTGTTAGGGTTCCTCTTTTTTGGGACTGTGCACTTTCTGGACTTCCATGTCTATTTCTTTTGCCAGGTTAGGAAAGTTTTCTGTCATTGTTTTTTTAAATAGGTTTTCAATTCCTTTCTCTCTTTTCTCCTTCTGTTGCCACCATGATGTGAATGTTGGTATGCTTGATGTTGTCCCAGAGGCCCCTTAAACTATCTTTTTTTTCTAATTCTTATTTAAAGAATTTAAATTTTTTTGCTGTTCTGATTGGGTGTTTACTGCTACCTTATCTTCCGAATCATTGATTGGCTCCTTTGCCTTACTGTACTATTGATTTCCTCTAATATATTCTTCATTTCAGTTTTTTTATTCTTTATTTTCTGACTGTTTTTTAAATCTTTTCTCTCTCTTTGTTGAAGTTCTCCTTGAAGTCATTGAGCATCTTTACAATCAGTGTTTTGAACTCTGCATTTGGTAGTTTACATTGCTTGCCTTCATTTTGTTTAGTTCTTTTTCTGGAGTTTTGTTCTGTTCTTTCATTTGGGATATGTTTCTCTGCCTCCTCATTTTGGCAGCCTTCCTGTATTTGTTCCTATGAATTAGGTAGAGTGGCCTTATATAGTAGGTGTCTTGTTGGGCCCTGTGGCACATTCTCCCTGGTCACCTGAGCCAGGTGCTGCAGGTGTGTCTTTTGTGTGGGTTGCACGTGCCCTCTTTTTGTAGTTTAGCCTTTATTGTTGTTGATACATCAGCAGAAGGGACTGACCCTCAGGCTGATTTGTTGTGATGATTGGCTATGACTGCAGTGGAGGAGCTATTGTGCAGGGTTCACTTTAGCAAGGTTCTGATGCCCACTGAGTCCGCCTTTTATGAAGGTGGTTGTGTGGTGCTATGGTGGGGTGTGAAACTGGCTACCATGTTTGTTGATTTTGGCTCTTCTTGGAAGTGAGTCTGGTGCAGACCAAGATCAGCCAATGCCTGTGTCCTGCACTGGGTCACTTGATATGAACTACAAAGTGATCTGCAAATGATTGCTACTTTTGCTGTGTTTGGAGGTACCTGTGAGATATTATGCTGCTAATTTAAATCAGCAGCTGATAGTGTCAAGCTTTGCATGCTTAGCAGGAGGTATGGGTCATGCTGAGGGCAGATGCTCTTTGTGAAATTTTGAGAGTTTTTAGAAAATTTCAGATATGTGTTGTTTCTATGAAAAAGCCATTATAAGTGACTTGAATGGGTCTACAAGTTGGGAGGGTCTCAGAGAATCACCAGGGTTGGGAGAATGGTGCTAGCCAAATTGACGGAGATTCAGGTGAGGTGGCTGCCTGAAACTGCATACATGGTGACGGGAACATGCTGATAGGGGGAGGACTTTACAAAGGAACAATGACTTCTGCTAGCACTTCTGTTTTGGAGAAAGCTGCTTTTCCAGCCCTTCCCCTGAAGCCAGACAATTCAACTTCTCCCAATGTGTCTTTTGCTGCTTCTGTGCTGGACCTCAGAATGAGTGAGTTCTTCAGTGAGTAAGTTCCTGTGTGGTTCTTTAAGAGGAACACTTATGACCCCAGCAGCCCTCTGTCTTACTCAGCCACAATTTTGCTGGTTTTCACAGCCATTAGTCATGAGGACATCTTTTCCAGAGACTGGAACCCTGGGTTGTGAAGCCTGGTGAAGGGCTAGGTTCTCTTGCTCTGTAGCTGGTATCTCCACGGTTAAGATATCTCTCTGAATTTTCAACTTTCACATATGGGTATTGGAACAGCTTTTTTCACATCTTCTCTTCTGCCGGTCTCATTGTGGCTCCTATTATATATCCTTTGTTATAGAACTTTAGTTAGCTAGATTTCAGGTGATTCTCAATGGTGGTGGTTTTCTTGTATTTTTTTTTTTATGTAGTCGTAGGAGGAAGCCAGCACCACCTTTATCTTGACCAGGAGTCCTGTCATATCTTGTTCTTGAAAAGTTGTTCATTGCTCTTATAATGAGGAGGAGCAAAGTCAGGAACACCCCATGTCACTCTCTTGGTGACCTGTTTTCAGACTTTATAAATGAAAATGTGATTTCAGTACTCAACCAGCTTATTTTACCAATAATTTTCCTTTTGAACCAATGGTTGTTTATGAACAAGTCAGTTGGTGGAGGCCAAAGATTCTGAAGCCTGACAAAGCATGTCAGTTGTTTTATGTTTGAATTCCCTAAGGAAAAGAAATGTAAGGTATGATACAGAAGTTATCATCTGCTATCCTTTTCCTAGGGCAGTAGCTCTGCTTTGCCACCAGTGAAACTGCCCATCCTTTCCTTTGGTGCACTAGCACATCGTGACTTTTCACATCACTTGAGCTGTGAGATCTTATAATGCTCAGAGATGAGATAAGAAGAAATTTATATATCTTAAGTGAAGTAAGTACATACCTACATTTTTGGCTATTCCATGTCAAAATTAATTTTTGCATTTGCCAACTTCTGTGAATTTAAAGTTAGCCAATGGATTTGGTCTCAATTGTAGAGAAAAATGAACCCACAACCTTGACTTTTCATTATACAATGAAGAGGAAGAAAAGCCATTTTTCTAGATTCTTTTGTACATATTTCAGACAGCACAGTTGTATTATATTGTATTTTGACATTTAACCTTCTAAAGATTTCATTTTTGTATCTGCCTTGGAATTAATTTAAATCTAATAAAATATTGACTAAATTACATACTTGTGGGTGTTACAGGGGTAAGGAGAAAACTCATTTGAGATTTTATGTTTGTGTACATATATTTATGTGTATATGTGCCTATATACACATTATTAATAAATCATAATCTTTACATCTTTTTCCAATTATTAAGATGAAATATCATAGTTAATGGTATTAAATAGATAAACATTTCCACACTTTTCAGTACTGAAGCAAAGAACTAGTTACCTAAAAATGTGCAACTTGAATTCCCATCTAAGCTGTTTTAAGGAATAAATACGGAGTGTTTGTGAGAAGTATGCACATTTGACTGTATATTGTTTGGGAGTTGTGTAAACACAGTGAAGGAATGTCTCTTGTGATCCTCATTCTACTTATTTATTTGGCAATTTCCTGCTATATTTGCCATCTATCGTCTGTCATCAATGCTGAAAGAGAAAACAGTCAACTCTGTCAAATCTTTTTAGAAGTAAGCAGATTAATACATTTTAATAAATATTTATTTCAATGGAGGTTAACACTGAATCAAATATGAATTAATGAAATAGTGTTATCTCATTTCATATTTTTTGACCATTTTATATTTTGCAATTTCTGTATCATCTAGTCTTCAATATTCCCTATAGCTCTATATTTATAGCATATTTCTTACTTTATCATGGATTTGAATATTTTTGAAACAGCATTCATGGACTCTCTGAAACTCAAAGACTGGAATATATACAGCTTAAAGGAAAGTTTCCATACTAAAAATGTAAATTTTACTCAGATCACTACTGTGCAAAACATTTTATTTCTAGTTGTATAGATGACAAGAAAATTAATTTTAGTGTCCTCTTAGTTTTGAAGGTATTACATTTAAACGAACTAGGGTAACTTTAAATTTTTTTTCTTTTTAAGCTTATTGTTAGGATGACATTAGTTAATACACTACATAGGTTCCAGGTGTACAAGTCTACAATACATCATCTTTGTGTTGCATTGTGTGCTCACCACCCCAGAGTCAGTTCTTCCATCACCATATGGTAAAAAATTTTTTTCTATTTCACATAATTGCATACGATGAAGAAGAAAAATTTGCAGGCAGACACACATTATTAAGTAAATGTATAGGCTATCTCAGGTGTAAAAGGGTAAATATTCATGTGGTAAAAACAGACCATAGAAATGGTTAAATCAGACATTTGTAACTTCACGGGCAGACTTCTTGAGCAGCTTAAATTACATCTGAGAAAATATAGATGACTAAAAATACTGATTATCACAAGAATGCTTATGTTAGCAATTAAAATATTTCTGTAGACTTGAGCCATGTTAATAGCCAATGGAGCTGATGACTACCTAATAGATAAAGGAAAGCAGGAGTTCTCTAGAAATATCAAGTTGCCTTGTTTAACACATGTTCATATCAGAAGATAACTCACAAAGAAAGTACAAGTTGATGAATATGGCTTGTAAAATTTGCATCAGTGAAAGATAAATGAAATTTGTGACCTGGTCAGACCTTGACTTCTATACTTGGATCATTAATTGTTGCAAAGGTACAGTACTGTGAGATAACAATTGCAAAGAGACACTCTTGTGCCATGTTGGTGGTAATATGAAAAAGCAGGAATTAAGGAAAACACAAATAGTGATATTTCTAAAGGGATCATATTGCCAATGAAAACTTGGACAAAAAACTGTATATGATAAATTAATTAGGCTAGAAACCTTTGTATGTAACTCTGAACGACCTAAATACCACTTTCATTTCAGGTCAATTGATGTTATCATTACCTCTTTTAATATCTATGAAACAAATATCCATGAAATATTCACCATAGAATATGGAATGATATGTGAACTACTTTTCCCAGCATGATTGGTATTAGTTAGCTTGGTTTCAGCAATAATTACTTTGAGGATTCAGATATCCAGATAAATTTTATATGATGTCAAGGCTGTAAGATTTAATGGTTTTGTATCTAATTTATTTTACTAGCAAAGACATGAATAAGCATTATAGTAACAGAAAAAGTTTGTATGCTAGGTTGGACTCAATCAGGAAAATATACTGTGACCATAATTTCTATTGGCAAAATTTCTTTCTCCAGAGTAGAAAACCTTAAATGTAATGATAGAGGAGCAGGTGGAAATGCATCTTAATGTCCTTTGGCGGACAGTGAATTGAACATGTAGAAACAAATTATTTTAAGAAGCCCTTTTTTTGAAAAACATTAAATAAAAAGAAATGAAAATAATTAACTAAGGGTAAACTATAAAATGAATCCCTCAGCCCAAAGGGTACATTGTGTCTTCAGTTGTCATCATGTAAAATGTTTTCATTAGCTGTTAATGAAACTAAATTTATAACCTAACGAACAACCCAAAGTGCTTGGTGTATTTCTTTATTTAACTAGATGGAAGTAAGTTCTCTCAGAATATGATTCAATTTGACTGTGTTCTTTTGTTTGATATGATTGATTTCTCTAGTGTGTGTGTGTGTGTGTGTGTGTGTGTGTGTGTGTTTCTACTTAATGTATTAATAGCTCTAATTTTCTATGGGGTACTATCTTATAGAAACTCTTCTGTTTGCTTGGGAATTATAATTTGTAGAATATTTTGTTTCATATAAACGAGGAGAGTCATTATAAAAATATCATTGTTTATGAAAGAGATAGTGATAATTCATAAATAGTATCTATTGTTAACCAGTGGAGATTAAGTGATCTTAAAAACGGTCTTTCATTCTTTCATTTTTGAATTAAGTTCTTTGTTCCCAATTCATGTACAAACTAAAGTGTAATCTCTGTTATTTGAAACATCAGTTAGGTCTGTTCTTTAAAGGTTGACATAAAAATGCTTCTAACAGTCTCTCTACTTAAAATGCCAAGTGGGGATTTTTTTGTTCTTCTGCAGACAACAAGGAACAGAAAAGGTTAAAAATCACTGGGAGTGAATTCCTTAAGTCTGATGTGATAACTGCACTAGCATTAAAAACCCAGATTAATTATAATATAGAAGCCATATTGATTATCAAAGAGCAAGGGTAGAGAACCTGATATCCTCCTGTGACTCTCTCAGGAGTGGGGACATAGGTACTGCTTTCCTTGTGTTCCTATAACATCTTAGATATTGTCTACCATGAAACTGGGCATGGTAGGTTGTTACTGTTTGTGTGCCTTGAGTCCTTGAAGGCAAGAATTCTTTCTTTTGACTTTTAGGTCTACACCAGTGTTTCTCAACTTTGGTACCATTGACACATTGAACCAGATAATTCTTTGTGGTGGGGGCTGTTTTGTCCATTGTAAGTTTTTAGCAGCATACCTGGCCTCCACCTACTAGATTTCAAGTGCCCATACTCACCCTCAGTTTCCAGATAAGGTACATACAGCTCAATACCCAGCACATAGTTGACATTTAGTAAATATTTTCTGAGTAAATAGGTGGAGTTATTGATGCTGTATGAAGCAATAACATCTTTACTAGTAAATTCAAAAATCTGGTTTGTGTTCTACTGATTCTGAAAATATAATTCAGTCATGTCCGTGTGCAAAGTAGCTCTGATTTCCTAGCCCAAATTCTTTTATGTAACTGTGAATAAAATTGGGTGACTTTCTTTTCCCCACCCCCCACCCCACAGCCTCTCCTTGCCTCTCCATGTGGTGCTGGGAAACTGTGAACAGCAGATCATCTCATGGTGTAGACATCTTCAGCTCGTTTTGATTGGAGGAGTTGTGTAGTCCATTATCGTTAGACACAGAGCCACGTACGGACACCCTCATAGCCATCAGAGGTGGAAGAAACTAGTTACCGGCAGAGTGAAAACAGGGCTTCTGCTTCAGTTATGTGTGTACTTCAGAGAAAACACTGTTTAATCTTTATATCTGAGGGGTCAGCTTATACTTACAAGAATTGTACCTTCACTTTTCAGGTACATGACTCGTGATAATTCTGGTAAGTTTTCTGAGCTGCTGTTTTCTCATTGATGAAATGAAAAGAACAGTCATATCTACCTCCCTGCCATGTTACGGGTCTCTGCTCTGCTCTTCCATCTGACTCTCAACATTCTGTATGGGAATAATCATCAAATTGGGTTATAATTATGTTTTCCATTACTTGCCATTCTTGCTGACCTTTAAGCCATGAGGTCTAACAATTAGAATTTGCATCCATGTGCTTACAGTGGCAGCACTGTACAAAAAAACTCCCTAAAGTTTCCTAGCTTTGGTATACCTGTGTCTCACAGCTCTATTCATGTCTACATGTGGCGGTGTCTTGCTGAGTGGTGTTCATTATTGTTGTTGCATGTACCATCGTGAGAATACCAGAGCTTCAATTATAGAGTAATGAACAAACATTAAATTTCTTGTGAAACTTGGCAAGAGTAGAAGTGAAATCAGGAATATGTTAGTCCAAATTTATGGGGATAATGCCATGAAGAAAACAATATTGTACAAAAAGATTAAACATTTTTCTGAGGGGAGAGAATGCATCACTGATGAAGAAAGGTCAGGGTGGCCAATAATGAGCAGAACTGATGAAAGCATTGCGAAAATTTATGGAATTGTGCATCAAAATTATTGGCTGACTGTGAGAAGTATAGCAGACCATGTAAATATCGATAGAGAAGATAGAGAAACAGGAAAATCTTAACTGAAAATTTCAGCATGAGAAAGGTGTGTGCAAAAATGTCCCAAAGAGCTCACTGATAAACAAAAGCAAAGGAGAGTAGAAGTTTGTCAAGACCTTTTTGAGAGGCACGACAATGTTTTGGGCCATGTTATCACTGATGATGAAATGTAAGTGTACCAATACAACCCTGAAACAACTAGTCAAGTGCACAGTGGAAGTCAGCCAATTCTCCACAACCAATATTCTGTCCGTCCAAATCAAGAGTCAAAACAATGTTACCAACCATATTTGATATTAGAGGGATTGTTAATTATTAATTTCTGCCAACTAGAAAAACAGTCAACCCAGTTTACTATTTGGAAGTGCTAAAAAGGCTGCTTAAAAAATTGGATAAAAACAACCTGAACTTTTTGCCAATAACTCATGGCTCTTGCATCATGACAAGGCACCAGCTCACACGGCACTATCTGTGAGGTAGTTTTTAGCCAGTACACAAATAACTGTATTGGAAAATCCTTCCTACTCACCTGAGCTGGCCCCCAATGACATTTTTCTTTACTCTAAAATAGAGAAAAAATAGAAAGAAAGACATTTTGATGACATTCAGGACAGCAAGTATCCTAGGATGACAGCTCTAATGGCCATTCCAGAAAAAGAGTTCCAAAATTGCATTGAAGGGTGGACTAGGCACTGGTGTCAGTGCATAGCTTCATAAGGGGAGTACTTTGAAGGTGACTGTAGTGATATTCAGCAATGAGGTATGTAGCACTTTTTCTAGGATGAGTTTGCTAACTTAATTTTCAGACCTCATTCATAAGGGGATGGCTTAAATCTCTCTCATTCAGCAGAGACAAGGTTACAGTACCTATACGTGTCATTCCTCAAATAAAAGAATGAAAGTACTTTGTAATAACATACACTGTACAAATATTAGTACTTTTCATTTATTCATTCAATAGGTATTTAATGAGCACCTGCTTTATTAAGCCCAGTTGGAGTACTCCCTAGATCCAGACATACATACAGCAGAGAGTAGATTTAAGTGCCTACCTTCATGGAACTTGCATTCTGTGCAAGTGGACCAGGCTGTGAATAAGAACTGAAAACTCTATTAATTATCTATCTATCCATCCATCCATCCATCCATCTTTCTATCATCTAATTTCTTATAATCATAGGTGGGTAAGTGCTATGTAAAAAACATAGCAAGATGAGATGCTAGTGATGAAGGGACCAATGTTTTAGAGTGGCAAGGAAAGTCTTCTCAGGAAGTAATTAATCTCAAAATATGCCGATATTAGTCTTTCATTAGTAGAACTTGTACTTTGATTCCTCTTCCTGATAGTGATGCTAAACCATTTACATTCTCTGAGCTGATTCCCTTTGAGACCAACAGAAGTAAATGGGTCTGAGGGTAGAAATTATCACTTTGAAATGGATGTTTTAACCATGCAGTGAATCAAACCTGTGGCCTTAATCTAGCCAGTCTCTATATGAGGACTTCTATAAGGAGGCTTTGTTTCCAAAATTAGAGGTACATTTATATACTATTTTTTTCTCAATTCTCTCCCACTTATTTTTATCTTAGTTGGTATAAAGAAGGCAACGTAAGTATGCTACTTCAAATCCATTTAAGCTATTCTTGCAGTAAGGTTTTTGCAACCGTGGCACTGTTGACATTTTGGATTGGATAACTTTGTGGGTGACTCTTCTTTGCATTCTAGGATGTTTGATAGCATCTCTGACTTGTCCCCACTAGACAGATGCTATTAGCACCCCTTTTCCCAGCTTTAACAATTGAAATGTCCCTTGAGAGCCAAAATAGTTCTCAGTTGAAAACTGCCACCTTATAGGAAACTTCTCTGTCTTTGCAACTGTGAGATACAGAGTATTGTGCAAATGCTTTTGTTGCCTCACTGTGTTTGCTTGTGCAGCACCACAATTGCTTTCATTGAGCCTGCACTGTGCGCTACAGTCTATTCCAGCTTTTCAATTTCAGAATTTTATTCTAAGTTTTTTCTGTTTGATTGCTACCATTTTAAAATCATTACTGAATCCACTGTTGTTTATTGAAAGAAAGGTTTACCTCTTTTTACCTTAACTACATTATAAATTCTTTGAAAGGAGAGACCATGTCTTGGTTACCTTTGGAACTTCATAGAGCATCTAGAGAAATACTTGCAATAAAGACATTCATTAAGTAGTGGGTTGAATTTGGCATAAACAATCTTATTCACACAATTTCACCAATAACCCCATCTTTAACCAGGGGAAGTGATAAGACAAATGGTATAGTCATCATAACAGTCATTTTGAAAAATTACGTTTTTAATAAAACCAAGATATAATTCAAGGATAACACAGGCCATGGAGGTTCAGTAATTGATACCAGTGGAACTGAGTTTATGGAATTACTTTTTCTGAAAGATATCAGTCTAGGGGGATTCAGAGTTGGAGGATGAGAACACTTTAAATAATGGTCTTTCACCTTAGCAACAAGACTTCCCTAACTGTTAAGTCTTCATGCAAAAGATGGTTGCTAGTTAAGACTTGTGAACTTGATCATTTTGAGGAATAAGGTAACAAGTTTTTTTGAGGGGAGTGTATGGAAAGAGGCATCTAGTCAGGTAAATCAAACATGTGTCTTTCTAGAAGTTGATGGTTCAGTTTAACTCTTGAAGGGAAAGTTAATAGGTCTCACTAGATGAAAAGCCTGTGTATTTAATTCTTTTTCTAAAATAAAGAATTGAATAACAGGTTGTATCTAAATACAACCTGTTATTCAGACTGCACTGGTTTATTCAGTAAATTCAGTACTCATATGGCATCCAGGAAATTATTCAACACTGGAGAACCAAATTCAAAGTCCTCTAATGACATCTGAGAAAGGTAGGATAACTACAGCTTTCTAATCTTACGTGTGGCATCTCAGGTCTCCCAGTGTTCACTCTACTTAGGATTGACAGTCATCCTTCTGCTTTCATTTGCACATTTAACAGACTGTGTAGGGATTTCTGAAACATGGACCTATCTCATACTTCTCATAAATAAATCCTTTGACATCGTAAAGTGAATTGTATTATTTCCAAATATAACAACGAGATATAAACTGCCTGGAGTATAGACTTACTTAAGAAATAACCAATGCAGTGAAGAATTCACAGATCAGATGTCATACCAACTCAAATAGATTCATTTCAGTTGGCCAGAATAACTCTGCATGAAATGAATATTTACTGAGTGTTTTGTCAGGGAGTAGTAAGGGACTAGATTACAACAAATTGATTATTTTATGTGCTAGCTACTCTACATATAGCAATTCAGTGACTCTTAATAACCATCTTTTGTGAGGTTTCCCTGTAGAGGATTCCTTTTTGGGGTGCCTATCATTTCACAGACCCTTCTTTAAGTTTCCTCCCAGCCACACTCCCCCCCTCCCTCCAGGAGAGCTCTAAGTCCAGGCTTCTGTATGTGACTTGCAGCCTCTGGTGCAGAGCTGGGCCACCCAGGTGCTCTCCTGAGAGTTAGAAATTAAGTAAAGTTCACGGAAACTACTTAGTCTCCGCTGGCCACGGAGAGCCAGAGTTCATCTGTTCATGTTGGAAGAGCAGAGGCATAAAGTGGAGGTTGGGAATCAGGGCCATGGAGAGGCTGCTTTCCACATGCTTTCTAGTTCCTGCTTCCTTTCCGTGGGAGACCCGACTCCCGTCCTGCCAGCAGGTTCCATGTCAACCTCCTCATCCTTAAAACAGAGCCATCTTTTGCTTGTGAGAGTTGACTGGGTTTCTGCCAGCAACTGAGCCTTGAAAGAAACTATTTCCTCTATGTTCTTAGAATGGAAACGTGGAGTTCAGAGAAGCCAGTAAGTCACCCGGAGCAGTGCAGCGAGGACGTGGTTGAGCCAGGATTCCAGCCCTGTGCTCAGTACTCAGAGGTCCCTGCAGCTACTCGTATGGCCATGGTTCCCATTCGCACAGTTTAGTGTGGCTACAGATCATTTTGGACACTTGATGTGTTGTGAATGATCTTATGATTGGGCACTTGTGCGATGGTGGCCCTCGGCTTGGTGCGTGCGTACAGCTGGGCCCATTGCGGAAGACGTGTTTCCTCACCTGCAGGCCAGGATGGGTAGTTCTCTTTGCTGCTTTTCCACAACAGCTCAGGTCCGTGCCTGCTTGCTTAAAGCCACTTCCTCAGCTTAGAATTTTCAAGTTACATCAGCCCTGCAGCACTTTGGTTTGGTCCATAAAAATTGAAATGCCTGTCATAGTCACCTCAGGCTGCTATAAGAAAGTACTCGGTCCTAGTGGCTGAAACAACAGGTATTTTTGCTCATAGTTATAGAGCCTGGGAATCTGAGGTCAAGGTGCCAGAATGTTTGGGGATTGTTAAGGGTCCTCTTCCTGGCTTGAGGATGGCTACCTTTTGGCTGTATCCTCACATGGCAGGGTGGGGATGGGAGTTATGGGATGGGGAGGGAGGCAAGGAAGGATGGAGGAAGGGAGAGGGAGAGGGAGAGAGAGAAGATGAGAGGGAGAGAGAGCGAGAGAGCGAGAGCGAGAGCGAGAGTGAGTGGAGCATGCTCCATAGTGCTGTTTGCTTTCCTCTTATAAGGGCACTAATCCCATCATGAAGATCCCAGCCTCACAGCTCATCTAATCCTGATCACCTCCCAAAGGCCCTACTTTCTAAAACCATCACATTGAGGGTTAGGACTTCAATATATGAATTTCAGGGGGACACATTCAGTCCATAACAGTGCCCTATTCTCTATCCAGTAAGGAAGAAATAGATTATATTCCCAAATTACTTGTCATTTAACATCCTCATTAACTTATCCATTGCACACCCATACCACACGAGTACCCATATGTTGACACCACACCTGATTCTTTAATGCTTTGCTCCGAGCTTCTCTGGTCTCCCTTTGGAGCTCCCATGTAAGCTGCTCAGCATTGGCTTCTCCCTCACCTGCTTTCTCAGAGGCTTTTCCTGATCTTCATGATCATGACCATGAAGGCTGCCATGACACAACTGTGAACTCTGCTAGTTCGGAATGACAACCCATATACCCTCACTCATCTCCTTGGCAAGTGGGACAAACGTTGACCTCTGAGTGTGAAACCCACTTCACATTGCACATACCTTTCTGTGAAAAATGCTCAACAAGGCTCCCAGCGGGGAGGGAGGCTGTAGTTATTTTCATATCTGTTGTTTGATTCTCATGGGAATCATCAAGGTTTATTTTATTAAGATAACTCTCCATACTTAGACCAGAATATATTCTCTGAGAACATTGAATGGTATGTGAGAGTGTCTAGACATGTTAATGCACCTTAATGCAGTACTGTAGTGTGAAGTAGACCACAATCCAGTAGGTGAAGTTCTTAAGTCAGAAACCACTGGTGTTTCATATCAGCCTCTGCATTCATCAGAGATGTAGTGTAAATACTTTTGTGATTGCTGCAAAATTGAGACTTATATGAAAGATAATTCAGGTTCACAATCCTTTACCCAAAAAACCTGGGGCACGATGCTTTCCATTCAGCAGAGTCGTTCAGAGAATTAGTCCTCTGTGATCTGTCTTCTGCCTCCCTCAAACCTCATCTCAGGCCACCTCTTCACTTGCTTTCTTTGTTTCAGTCCAACTAGACATCTTCTTTTCCATTGACTACACCATGCTCTCTCTTCTTGTCCCGGGGACTTTGACCATGACATCCTTCCAGCCCAGAATGCTTCAGCTGCCTAACTTCTCACATCTTCAGACTCAGCTTCATCCTTACTCCCTCAGAGGCTTGGTTATGCTCCCTGAATCCATTCTTATCTCATGCTTCCTGTATCAAAATACTACCATGTATTACAATTAATTTTAAAGTATATATCTCCCTTATTAAGCTATAAACTCCCAGGGGGCAGTGAGCACATCTCTTGCTCACTGTGGTATACTCAGAGTCTGTCGCAGGTGGGAGTCATACTAATGATAACTAAAGTAGAGGACATCAGTCTCCTGCTAAGTACCACATAGCCAGAAAATGCAGCTTTTATTTATTGCTATGAGTCAAACTAATTTTTGACTCTGAATTTCTCTGATGGACTGTTGGGAAATGTAACTTGGTTAGACTTAGGAGCCCCTCCTTCACTGTGGTTGTATCATAATAGTGGAGTTTTTTATAGTTATCAGTCATGTTTTCACAGAAGTTTGAGCTGAGACATCCATTGTCTCTGCTGCTTTCTGGTGATTTGGTGCCATCAATGGGACTGGAAACCATTGGTAAGGATGGAGCCCACCTCCTTGATGTGCCATATGTCATATAAAATTCCAAATGGATTCTATTCTCCTTTGACATGCTGCATTTTATTCCTTAAAGATAATTTCTGCCTTTCTTGCTTAGAGGAGCCGAGCTATTATTCCGGAGCCAAAGACCTCTTCAGTGCCATTATTCCTACTTTAAAGATTCTCTTTCTAATCTCAGGAAGCCCTTCTTTGCCTCCTGCTTCTTAAGACTCTTTATCTGTTCCCTAAATACCACCTACTCTCTTTTTCTTTCAAAAGTAGACTTTGATGTCCTATAAATTTCAGAACCTCAACTAGTGGCACACAAAATCTAGTTTCCCTTACCTTGAGAGCAGGGAGGGCTGTCATAAAAACCTCCCAGGAGATGAAGAGAAATGGAAATATTTGTGTTTCCTTCTAGTGCAGCAGTGAATGGTAAAACAAAATAATTAAATTTGCATAATAAAGAGCCTGAATGTTCACCCTGGTGCACTAACATTTGTTAAATGCTTACTGTGTGTCAGGTATTCTGCTAAATGCTTTACATGGGATTCTCACAAGAACCCTTTGTAATAATCTCATATGTGAGGTAAGAGAGGATCAGAGAGGTTCGGTCATGTCACCAAGTCACAGAAGGTGATTCCTGCCTAGCCAGCGTGACCTCAGTCTGGAGGCTCATCTCCCAAAACTGGAGGAGGGTTTGCTGGATGAATAAATTAGATAATGGGGGCCCTTGAGAGCTTTCCTAACCAATAGATAATAAAATCTATCTTATGTTCTAAAATAAAAGAATAACAATAAATATGAGAGTTTCAGGGTATGTAAGAATATAGTATCAAGTAGACTTTAGAGATAGGTTTTATAAATGTCATCTGTCATCATCACTCTCCAACTACATTTTTTCAAAATCTTCAATTTTGACTTTAGTTCAAAATGACAGCACATATACCCCCACTCATATCCTTGGCAAGTGGGACAAATGTTGACCTCTGAGTGTGAAACCCACTTCACATTGCACATACCTTTCTGTGAAAATGCTCAACAAGCCTCCCAGCGGGGAGAGAGGCTGTAGTTATTTTCTCCTCATGTCTGTTGTTGATTCTTATGGGAATCATCAAGGTTTATTTTATTAAGATAACTCTCCATACTTAGACCAGAATATATTCTCTGAGAACATTGAATGGTATGTGAGAGTGTCTAGACATGTTAATGCACCTTAATGCAGTACTGTAGTGTGAAGTAGACCACAGACCTGTAGGCGAAGTTGTTAAGTCAGAAACCACTGGTGTTTCATATCAGCCTCTGCATTCATTGAAGATGTAGTGTAAATACTTTTGTGATTGCTCCTAAATATTGAGATTTATATGCAAGATAGTTCAGGTTTACAGTTCCTTTACCCAAAATACTTGGGGCTAGATGCTTTTCAAATACAGGTGTTTTAAAAGTGTAATGTAGTTCACGTGTACTTTATGATACATAGCAGCCCCAGCACACCAATCAATCATAGTGATATTTCCTCAGTAAAATATAAGACTATTCACTTCATGTGTCAGTGTCCATCAGAATTTACTGCCAAATTAGAAGATCAGGTCTTTCCCTCAAATGAGGTGCAAAGTAATTTTTTACTTTTGTAATTTTTTGCAAGTTAGCATTATGGATGAGATTGTGGATCTGTAGTATGTATCCACTATTCTTAACCAGAAACAAGCAAAGTGGAATATTCATTGGAGGTGAAATGAGATGAAAGAAGAAACTTTATTTTTCTCTCTCTGAGAAAAACAATTATTAGTGAGGATGGAACCAATTCTGGGGAAAGATTGGAAGAGAGACATGTACCTTTGAGAGAACTGGAGGGGAAGGATGCCAACTGTTAGCCAGGAGGAGGAGAGGAGAGAGGAGAGCATGTGGGAGCTGCTGGTTTGTGTGATGTAGAAAGGAGGCCGATACATGCAGGTATAGGTCTAATGACCTGGTCTTCACGTGGTCATAGGGGGCTAATGGTATCTGCTATATGTCAAAGGGACAGTATTTGTGTTGGAAATGGCAAATGCTGATGTGTGAAACAGACTGTCAAGCAGAACTGAGGTTGCTACTAGAGCATAGATTCCTGATTCTCAAACTTTTGGTGGTCAGGACACCCCCTATGCTTTGTCAATCATACAGCCTTCATTAGTCCCTCAGGTATTATGGGCTCTTGTCCAGTTAATACAATATAATGAATTACCCCATAAGATGCTTCTGTGGCTTTTTCATTTCTAGTTTGAAAGTTGCACAAAACAATTTTTTATTTTTGAAGTTCTCACCAAAAGGAATGCTCAATAGTTTTTTCTTTAAATTCTGAACATTTGGATTCAAAATCAGTGCCGTGCATCAGCTTGAATAAATATATTTTCAATGGTTCTGTTGTATAAGATGCTTTAGGAGAAATTATTAATATCTGTGAGACTGAGTGAAAGATACATATTGTGTTATTTTCATTTTAACTGTTTTTGGAGTAGATCTTCACTGTATGCAGTGAACAACTCATTTTTTTTAGCATCTTTTGATATAGATTGATGTTACTGTGAGTCCAGAATGTGAGTCTTCAATTCTCTTTTTAAAAACCCAACAATCTATCCTTAACTTTAAGGAAAATGCATTATAAATAAATTTTATTTTAGATTAAAATATTATTAAATTAAAAATAACACATAGGTGGAGTTTTAAATTTTAGAATTTTCAAAACAATTTGGAGAATACAGTAAAATATTATAACAAAATGTACTTGTGTTTCCATGTACTCATAAGAAAAGTATTAAAATGTTGAATGGTTTATTGATTGGTAATGATGTTTCAAAAATGATAGGGAAAACCCCCAAAAACTCACCTGAGCACAGTAGAAATACTGAAAACAAACTGAGTTAACCTCTGGAAATACACATAGCTATGCTCTAAACACTGGAAAAGTTTGGAAAAACATCAAGATTCATAAGCACGCATTTATGCTCTCAGAGTGATGCTGTCATCAAACAAAATATAGCTTCTTGAAAACTCCACTTTGTATTTACAACTGCAGGTTCCAGATGTGTAGGAAATTTAGTTTGCATTGTGTAAGGCACCTATGGGAAAATGCAAACAAAATAGGATTTATTATTTTAGTAAGCTTAAATGTCCTACTTTGATAAGTGAGATGGCTCAGTATTTACCATTATGAGCTAAGTAATGTAATAATGAATATTAAAAATAACAAAATTATAATATTATTTGGCATTCCATTATCCCACTTCCAATGCATACTTTCTATTCAATTCTGTTTGTGAATTATTGGTAGTCTCCTCATATTATGTACAAAACTGAATGCAGATGCTTTTCTCTGCAAGTATACTGATTTTTCTCTTCCCAATAACTTGCCACCCCATAAACTCAATGGGCTAAAGATTTTAGTCGCAACCTCTATTCTTCCTTGTCCCCACAAGTAAGTCACTAAATATTATAATCATTTTCATAAAATAATTCTCAAATATGTTCTCATGACAGTTTCAATTCCCTCATGTTATTCCCCTTCTATTTTCAGTTCATCCTCTAGCCACTCCCAGTGTGACATCTTCTCTAGGGCACTATTCCTGCCACCTGCCACCATTCTAACCAGTGCCCCATCCTCCATTCTTCCACACACCTCTGTTCAGGAGTTATCCTATATTTCTGCAATTGTTGGTCTATTTGATTCTCTCCACCATTCAACTGAAAACTCTTATGTATGTTTCCAACTTCAAACTAATGCTTGGTACTCAATATACACGACTAATAAATGAAAGGTGCCCCCGTGATCTGACCATCTTCTGCTTAAAAATCCTTTGGCTTCTGCTTAAAAATCCTTTTGGAGCTCTCATTCCGTTACTCACAGAGTAACTTCCAACTCCTACGTGTGACAAAGCAAGCACTTGCAAGCTGTCCTTGATCATGTCTCTAATGTGCTCATGGACTATTTTCAACACTGTGAACTTTTATAATTCTTTGCCTTTACACTTGCATTTTCTCTGTCTAAAATATCTCACACCCCACCATTAATGCAATTACTTTGACCTGGCCCTTTCCACCTGGTAAACTTTCATAAATCTTGCAAATTCACTGTAAATGTCATATCTCTGTGAAGCCTTATAATTCTTTGTACATGTCTTACCAAATGTACTTATATGAGGGCTATCCAGAAAGTATCCAGCCATGTAATATGACAATATTATATTGACAATGGCTGATTTTTGTCCAGACAGCTCTTGTATGATTGCGTTGTGAATGCTTTTAAATTATTATCTTTTGTGTCTTTAGATTTTAGATCAGTGCCTGGCATTTATCATATAATCTGTAAATGCATATTGATTAAATGACTGTCTTGAATTAATAGACTAGTACAGAGATAAAAACACAGGTTTCAGAGACAGAAAAAAATATTTAGTTTGAATACTGTTTCTGATAGTTACCCAGTATGGGACTTTGGGCTTATGGGACTTCATTAAGTCCCATAAGCCCAAAGTCCCATACTGGGTAACTATCCTCATCCTCAGTTTACTTGTCTATAAAATGGGGATGATCATTCGTGCCCAAAGGGTTTGGGAGGATGAAGTTGGAGGGTAGGAAAATGCCAGCTACAGAGCTGGAAACATATGGTTGCTCACTGAAAGGCAAAGATATTGTTGTTAGCTGTGGGAATCCTGCAGAAGTCAGCATCATTGACAGCAGGGTTGGGTTTCCAGGACTTTAAAGGTGGGATAAGACCCTTACAATGGGAGGTGGGACAGGTGTCACTGTGGGCAGAGAAAAAGGCCTAAGCAAAGGTACAGAGGTGATCCAGATGGTGTTCTGAAAGAAGCAAGTAAGCTAATGTGAGTAAAGGGTGGAGGCACATGAAGCCAGCAGGTAGAAAGGTCGAGATGGTCAGGGGCCTGGAGTGCTAAACTGAGGGGCTGTTGACTTCTTTCCAAAACTGCTAAATAGCTGCAGTCCCTTCAGAAAATTGTTATTGGTGATTTTCTCACAATGAGATCCAATTGTTGTTCATTTAAAAGGAGCATACCTCGCCCAAATCCCCACCAGTGGGAATACACCTTGAGCTAAGCTGTGCCAGCCCCTCACCCCACCATTAATTCATGAAGAATCTGATCTCAGTGGTCACCAAGGAGAGCAGAACCCCTGAACCCCGCACCTTCCTCTCCAGTGCTCCATTAACAGAGACCATTCCCATCTGTCACCTGTGGCCCTTCTGCATGGCCGGCAGACAGTGCCTGGAGGAGTCACAATTACATTTCATCTTCCAGTTTCATTTGTCAGCTTGTCAAAGAGCGACACCTTCTGAGAACGGTGTCAGCTTCTCTACTTTGAATATGTGTCATCACTGCTCATCATACTAAATGCCATTGTTAACGAAGATATATGGGTTGGTGGGAAAAGCTATAATCTAAACTAATTTGCTTTTTAAAAATTCATTCTTCCTTTTAAATAAGGAAGTTTAGAGAGGAAGTGTGCATTTATCTAGGAGACAACATCTTGTTAGCTGGCTGAGAAACTGTCTAAAGAACAATGCATCTTTATAAGCAGTTTGTCACAACTAGTTAGTTTTTAATACTGTGAGGATTTCACTACTTTTTGTGGAATTGCAGAGTTTTTAGGGTAGAAACGTGTGTTTCTTTGTAGGAGGTAGGCTTTCTCAAAGTAGTATATGGTCATTTTCCTGTCTAATGGCCCATGTTTGGCTGTAGTTTTAGCCACTCTATCCCCCAAAGAACATCTAGAGTGGCTAACGCTTTAGCCACTAGCTACATGTGGCTATTGAATACTTGAAATGTGGTAATGGTGACTATTAAATTTTTAATTTTTAAAGTTAATTTAAAATATTTAAAAGCTGATATTAGATTCAGTTATTGAAAAACTTCCAGTGATTGCAAAAACTTGGTTTATGAATCTACTTTTGTTACAAATTTTTTTGTAAATTTACATGCAATGATAAGAAATAGTACAGAAAGATCCCTGTATCCTTTACCCCATTTCTCACTGATAACATTTTGTAAAAGTGTAGGACAAGATCACAGCCAGGATTTTGACATTGATATAGTTAGATTTGTAGCGCTTTGGTCACAGAGATCCTCATATGCTTTTTTTGTATGTTTATAGTCACACCCATATCCCTCCACACATTTCCCCATCCCTGACCCTGGCAACCACTAATTTGTTCTTCATTTCTAGAATTTTGTTGCTCTAAGAATGCTATATAAATGGAATCATATAGAAGGCATATTTGTGAGTCTGGGTTCTTTCACTTAAATCATTTAAGATTTATCCATATTATTGAATGTTTATTTTTTCTTTTTGCAAAGTAATGTTCTGTGATACCACTGTTTTTGTAACCATTGATCTGTGGAAAGACGTGTATTTTTTCAGTTTTGGGCTATTATGAATAATGTTATTATATGATAAATATTAGTGCACAGCTTTTTGTGTAAACACACATTTTTATTTAACTGGGATAAATGCCCAAGAGTGCAGGGTCATATGGTAACTCTGTGTTTAGTTTTATAAGAAACTGCCAAATTGTTTTCAGAGTGACTGTACTATTTTTACAATTCTACCAGCAATATATGTGAGCCAGTTTCTCGGCATGCTTGCCAGTATTTAGTATTATGACTATTTTTCGTCTTTTCCATTTGGGTTGGTATGTAGTATGAATGTAATTTTTCAACTGTAAATTTTATGACATCGACCAAGAAATTAAGTATTTGTAAAGAAAATTTAGCATCCAACAGGAATCGTGCTACAGGTAGAAACTATACCCTGGATTTTGAAGACTTAGTACTAAGAACGTAAAACATCTCAACATTGTTTTATGTCAATAATAATGTTGAAAAGATTGCAAGATACATTGGCTTAAAAATATATTTTAAAAATTAACTTCAACCTGTTCCTTTTGTTTTTAATGTGGCTGCTAGAAAATGTAAGATTACGTAGTAGTTCATTAGATTCCTGTTTGATAGTGCTGGTCTAGATTGGAATGATCACAGAGCTCACCTGGGCCTCCTGGTGGAGGCCTTGTTTTATCTATTGCAGGAGTCAGCAGACATTCTGTGGAAGACTAGCTAGTAAATATTTCAGAGTTCATGGGCCATAGAATTTCTTTTTTTGCATTTGTGATTATATAACTCTGCTGTTGTTGCACAAAACCAATTATAGATTATAATTAAATCAATGAGAATGGCTGTGTTCCAATAAAACTTTATTTATATTAATACACAGCAGGCCCAAAGGCTGTAGTTTGCCTATTCCTGCTATAATGAATATAAACAAACAACAGAAATGCCCACACACATTGGCTGTATCAGATATGCTATTGTCAATAGAGAAGAAACAATTTTCAGTATTTGAATGGAAGGAATTTAACAGGGAATTGGATGGAAGAGCTGAGAAGCTAAACAGGAGATGGCGAACCATCTTAAATTAGTGACCACTGGAAGCTGCTGCTACCCCTACCTAGATTTGGAGGAACAATGAATGGGAGAATAGTGTTCTCAGAGCTCATTTCTGAGAGTCAGTGCCATTCTGGGAGCTGTCAGTCAAGGGCTGAGGCTGCAGAGGGAATGGCTCCCACTAATCCAGACACTGGAGGAAGTCAACTAGCTGCCAGGGTTTCCCCTGCCTTTTGCCCTCCGGTCTGCACCAGTGTGCCTTGCAGTGAGCTAACCTGCACCAAGAAGGGAATCTGGGTACTTACCTGACAGGGGAGATACCATGATCATGAAGGTGGTTTTCCCAGGGCGAGATTGCACTGCGGATGTGCTGAACCCTGCTATTTCCCCAAATGTGGGAAACTCAACTGCATCATTTGTGGTAGTGGGGGACTGTGTTCGCACTCTCCCCTGGGGAAAAAGAAATAGGGAATCTGGGAAATGCAGTTTTTACAGTACAGAGAAGGGACCAGGAAAATGGGGAAAGGACCTGAAAGCAATGCCTTTTTATTCCACAAATTACATCTAAAATGAAAGGGGAATAGGGAGCTTTGAGCTAGTCTGCCTGCCATGAACAGCATTTTTTGCAGCCTATTACCTTTCTTTGTGTGGACTCTTTTTAAATTGTTTTAGTATTTAATCCTTCAGGGAAGATAGTTAGTCCAAAGAGAATAAGATAAAAGTCCCAAGGGCCAGCGTGCTCAGATGAAGTTATCAGTTTTGTCAGTAAATCATCAGAAGCTTGTGAGATGTGATGGCAGTGATGGCATGTGAGCTGGCAGTGTGCAGCTGGAGGAAGTATGGGGATCTTTCCCTCTGGGGATGAGCCACCCATACAACATGAGATTGGAAAATAGAAACACTGAATTTCACTTTAAAACCAACGAATGGACACAACATTTTTTAAAAAATTTCTTCTAGTTTTGTTGTCTGTTACTATTTGCAATAAGGTAAAATTTTGCTTCAGTCTATTTCTGAGTTCCAAGAGCTGGGTTTGAAAAGGTTAAAGGTAAAGGCCTGTACCTGTTTAAAGGTATTTACTCATCTTTGAAATGATATCTATTTGTTGAAATGCCTCTCCTTTTTTCTCATTGTATCCTGTGTAGATGTTTTCCGGATGTTTGTAACATTACCTTAGTCATATTTATTTTAAGAAAGTCCTTTTCCTTTTCTTTATATTTCTGGGTAGTAACATTTCCAGAATCATGATCTATTGCCTCAGTCTCTTCTCAGGAAACTGGAACAGGCTTAACTGATTGGGATTTGGGAGAAAAATCTGGGCAGGTATCCGAAGCCCTGGCAGGCTCACTTCTCAGAAAGCATGTATTGGCACGTGCTCTCTGTTATATGTCTAGGGCCTTCGCCACCATGGGGGCATGCTTCTGTTTGGAGCTGACTGTGACTGGGTAGAAGGTGGGACTTAGTATTTGCGAGGCTACTAAGTTGAGAGTATAAATTTATATTCTTTAATCAGTATCATCATTTATAATAGAGATATTTAGATCACCATATAATTGATTCCTGGGTTTCTCAGTCCATTTCAAATTCAGGAGAAGAAGGATGTGATATATTTATTGGGTCCCTCTAAAACCTCCAAATGTAAGCAGCCCTCTCTCATTATAATAGGGGCAATCTAAAAGCAAGAAACATGTATTAGTATACCTGTATTAAAAGCTAATGTTTAATGTATAACCTAGCTTAGATATTTTGCTAAAAGCCTACACACACACACACACACACACACACACACACACACACACACAATTTCTAGTTCTCCCGTACATGAACAAGTTAATATTCCCTCAATTTTCCACATCTCAGCAAATAATACCACCATCTACTCAGCTTTTGAGTATCATTGGTTTTTCATTTTTTCCTCCACCTACAATGTCCAATCCATTTTCTTCACTCATGACATACATACGCAAACCCTTTTAGCTCTAGCTCCAAGATAGAGTATAGGAAGTATGACAATTAAGTTTGCAGACTTGTCACTGTGTGCTTACATTGGCAGCACTGTACAAACAACTTGCTAAGGTATCATAACCTTGGTATATCTGTGTCTCAGAGATATGCTCCTGCTGACGTGTGGAGGTGTCTTGTTGAGTGGCATTCATTATTGTTGTTTTGTGATTTTGTGTGCTGTCACAAAAGTGTCAGAGCTTGAATTAGAGCAATGAACAAACATTAAATTTTTTGTCAAACTTGGCAAGAGGGGAAGTGAACTCAGGGACATGGTAGTCCAAGTTTATGGGGATAATGCCATGAAGACAATGGCAATGTACAAATGGATTAAATGTTTTTCTGAGGGAAGAGAGTGTGTCACTGATGAAGAGAGGTCAGGGCGGCCAGGAACAGGCAGAACTGATGAAAATATTGCAAATATTCATCGAATTGTACATCAGTATTTTTGGCTGACTGTGAGAAGCATAGCAGATCAAGTAAACATCGACAGGGAATCAGTAAGGAATCTCTCAACTGAAAATCTTGGCATGAGAAACATGTATGCAAAATGGTCCCAAAGGAGCTCACCAATAAACAAAAGCAAAGAAGAGTATAAGTTTGCCAAGACCTTTTGGAGAAGCAAGATGATGTTTTGGGCTGAGTTATCTATTACTGGTGATAAAACATGATTGTACTAATATGACCCTGAACTATGTGTTAAATTGCTCAATGGAAATCAACCAATTCTCCATGACCAAAAGTTTTCTGTCAGTCCAAATCAAGGATCAAAATGATGTTGCTAACCATTTTTGATATCAGAGGTATTGTTCATTCTCAATTTGTACCAATTAGACAGTCAACTTAGTTTATTATTTGAAAGTGCTGAAAATGCTGCTTGAAAAAGATAAAAATGACCTGAACTTTTCACCAACATCTCGTGGCTCTTGCATCACAACAGTGCACCAGCTCACAGGGCACTGTCTGTGAGGGAGATTTTAGCCAGTACACAAATAACTGCATTGGAACACGCTTCCTACTTAACTGTTCTGGACCCCAGTGATGTTTTTCTTTACCCTAAGATAAAGGAAATATTAAAAGGAAGACATTTTGATGACATTCAGGACATCAAGGATAATGTGATGACAGCTGTGATGGCCATTCCAGAAAAATTGCTTTGAAGGGTGGACTAGGTGCTGTCATCAGTGCAAAGCTTCACAAGGGGAGTACTTTGAAGGTGACTGTAGTGATATTTAGGGATGAGGTATGTAGCACTTTTTATAGGATGAGTTTACAAACTTAATTGTCAAACCTCATAATCTGACTACATCTTACTACCAGTGCCACTGCCCTTCTAGACAAGCCACCATTATCTCACGTCTAGAGTCCTGCAGTAGCCTCCTACCTGATCTCATTCTTCTACTTTGTTTATTTAAAGTCGTTCTATATGCAGCCAGAAGGAGGAACTAGATAATTTATGTTCTTATGTTTTAAATTTTCCAAGGGTTTCCTGTTAGACTTAGAGGTCTGTCCCATCTTCTCATCAAACCAGTAAGACTCACATATCATCTAGCCTCGCCTCCCTCCACCATGTCTCTCTATTGCTTCTTCCAAACTGGCCATTTTGCTCTTTCTTAAAAGCATAAAGTTGTTTTATAACTTAAGAGATTTACAAACTATAATTTTTGTCTCAAATGTTTTTCCATCAGATTTTTCCAGACCTCTTCTTTCTCAACTAATATGTAACCTCTTGAGAGAGAAGTTCTGATTCCTATCTCAATTAGTCATCCTAACTAATTGGTATATAATTATCCACCACCCAGTTTTATTTTCTACCTAGAACTCCACTATTTGCAATCTTTTTTGTGGATGTGGATTATTTAGGGTAGGCTAAGTGGGGGTAATAAATAGATCCCAAAGTAGTATCATTGTCCTATCACTATAGAAGTTTATTTATTGCTCATTTAATAGTTCAAGATAAGTGTTCCTGTTTGTAGACAACTTAACTCTATGTGTGCATTCAGGATCTCAGATGCCCTTCATCTTGTGGCTTTGCTATTCTCCAGAATCTGAAGTCAGCAAAAGTGGAAAATGAGTGTGTGAGAAGCATGCTCACCTTTTAAAATTTTTGGATCAGAACTAGTACGGTATCATTTGTGTTCAAACTCTTTTGGTGATAACTAGTCAGTGGCCTCACCTACCTGTAAGGAGGTGGAGGTAATGGGCTCCTCCCCTTCTCTTTCTTTTTCTTTCCTTTTTTTTCTTTTCTTTTTCTACATAGCACATACATTTTTGTTTTCTCCAAGCCAGACAACCCAAAGTCCCATTTCAGATACTCTGTTTATCTCAAAGTCCAGAATTTTTGAGTAATACTCAGTTCTTTGCATCAGACTCAACTGTGGTTCCTGATGTTCTGATAACTTAATTGAAAGATAAATTATGATTTTCCTACCTCCATATAAAATGATAGGTGGGGAGAACATATATATTAATACAACACAATTTGCATTCTAAAACGGGGAAGACACAGTCAGTAGTCCAGAGTAGTGACAGGATGTTTGGGACAGGATTGTGATGACACTTTGCTTTTCCAGTAGATGAATTTTCCTAGTTAGAACTCAGTTGCAGTTGTGGGGTCCACTTCTCCATTGTTCTTTGTGGTTCTTAGTTTTGCTTCTAAGAAGCTCTTCTTTGTTCAGTGTCCTCCATGGCCACATAACGCAGAGAGCTTTGGGAGTATGTCTTCCTTAGAGGCTGTGATTTTTTATTTTTTTGCAACTTGCTTCCTGCTCATGAAACTTGGAGAGACCAAGGATTGCTTTAATGATTTGAGAATCTAAGGCTTTTAAAAGGCCTAACTTATGATTATTTTGGTAATAAGTTTCCCTCACAATTTAATAACTTTTTGACCTATTTGCTTCCAATTGATATTGTGTGTCCATACCATTGCCCACAGTTTGTTTCTATACAGTAAGTCTTCATATAACAACCTAGGTTCTTGGAACTGTGGCAAAATGGTATAGAACTAAGTTTATCATAGGGGTTGCTTGATATAAACAGGAGTTAAGTTCCTTCAGCTTCTCAGCAATGTTATAATAAAACAATGTTAAATGAAATGACATGTTTTGAGAATCTTCTTTTTGAGACTGCTCTGTTTTTGTTTTTTTGTTTTGTTTTTTTTTTTCCTTCCTGAAACCCGTGCCTCTCATCTTTGGTCTTGGAGTGGCCACCTGAAATCATATGTGTGAGTTGGAAAGTAGCATTTATAATCTTATTTTTGTTTACAGCTGAGTCTATTTGATTAAATTATTAGTTTTATATGCACTTGTCCTCCTTTTTCATTTTCATCTCACATTTATAGTAATTGACCATTTGTCTCTCCATTTCAGTGAGACTCTTAGTTTGTGTTTGCTAAGCAGTCAAAATTTCCCAGAGCTTATTAGTGTCTTATAGTACATTGGAAAAGGCGAAATTATAACCTAACACTGACTAATACCCAGTAGTTAAACTCCCTGCAGCTATATGCTAAGTAAGTGCTTTGTCAGCTCTCTCCATTGTAGGCAACAGTGTTCTTAACTATTTTGTAACCGTATAATATAGGTCTTCATATCTTCATGGTATCATGCCTCTCACTGCTTGGCCGTTAAGTTAACACCACACATTTGGGTTATGTTTAGAGCAGCACCCAAATCATTGTACTGTGTTTTATATTCTTTAGGTAGTGCTAACTGCTATAACAAATAGACTTCACAGTATAATGGCTTAGCCCACACATGACTCATTCACAGAGCAGTGCAGGACATGTCTTCCTGGTTAACAGATGTCTTTCCTCCAAGCAGTGATTTTGGGACTCAGACAGCCTCCATGTGAAGGTTCCTTTATTTCTTCGGACTTTATTATTATCTGCATTCAGATCACAGGAGGACAAGGAGAAGTGGGAATTTCATCCTACAGCTGATGCCTTGAAGCCTTTGCTTAAAAGGGACACAAATCTCTTTAACATTCTATTGGGAAGAAGTAGTCACATGGCCATATTTATCTGCAGGGGCAATTGATAAATTTAATCCTGGCTGAATAACTGTTTCCTACTGACAAATATGTTCTGTGAAATAAGAAATATATATTTTGGTGGACTTGCAGCCTTCTTTGCCACATGCATGCACGTGTGTAAGTTTCTGTCAATCTTGCATCATGATTAAAATGTAACCTCAGAGTCCAGGGACTTCCTGTTTGTTCATTGTATACCCAGGACACAGAGCATTTCTTGATTAGAGTAGCCACTCAAAATATATTTGTAGAAAGAATGACAACATAATTAGTAAATTGGACTCTGGGGTTTATAATCCTGATTCTGACATTTATTGTAAACTCAAGATAGTTGCTTTCATTTTTCTATCATCAAAGAATAAAAACATATTATTACCTTCTAAAGTAAGGGTCAAATGAGATAATGTATACATAGCACTTAGCGTTGTTCCTGAGACATAGTAACCATCTAGTAACTGTTAGCTAATCTTATTCTTATGATTCCTGTTATTATATATGCATATAGATCTATCCAAGTGTACTATATCATGAAATTTTGAGGATAATTAAATATAATTTCACTCCTGGAGTTAAAACAGTTTTTGTTATTAAAATGGTTGTTTTGGACCTAAGAAAGAATTTGATGTTAAAACAATTCACTGTTTTGGAGTCATAAATTTAGAGGGCAGCATTCCAACTTCCAACAAACTGAGAGCCTCAAACAGGAGCAAATGTAACCTTACTGTACTTAGATAGACAATTACATAAATTGTATAACAAATGACACTGATTTTCCTTATCCTTTAAACTGGGTATGGAGGAAATGACTTGTAGATCATAGGGTCTACAAGTAGTTCAGGGTCTTTTGTAGTTCCATACAAATTTTACTATTTTTATTCATTTCTATAAAAAATGCCATTGGAATTTTGATAGGCATTGCATTGACTCTGTAGATGGGTTTAGATAATATGAGCAATTTTTTAAAAATTTTATTAAATTTATTGGAGTGACATTGGTTAGTAAAATTATGTAGGTTTCTAATGTATAATTATCTTTGTATTGCATTGGGTGTTCACCACCCAGTTTTCCCTTCATCACCATGTATTTGACCTCCTTTACTCTCTTCTACCACCCTGCCTTCCCTTTCACTTTGTGGTAACTACTATCGTCCATGAACACAGAATATCTTTCCCTTTCTCTGTGTCTTCTTCAATTTCTTTCAACAAAGTCTTATAGTTTTCAAGGTAGAGGTCCTTCATCTCCTGTGTTAAGTTTATTCTTAGTTATTTTATTCTGTTCATTATAATTGTTAATGGGATTGTTTTCCTCATTTCTTTCTGATATTTTGTTATTTGTGTACAAAAACAAAAAAGACTTGTTAATATTGGTTGTGTATCATGCAGCTTTGCTGTATTTGTTTATTGTTTCGATTACTAATAGTTTTTGGTGGGGTCTTTAGGTTTTTCTCTTTATAAAATCAGGCCATCTGCAAATAGTGACAGTTTTACTTTTAACTTCCCAATTTTAATAACTTTTAGGTCTTTTCCTTCCCTAGTTGCTCTGGCTAGGACTTATGTTACTATGTTGAGTAACAGTGGGAAAGAGGGCATTCTTGTCTCATTCCTGATCTTAGAGAAAAAGCTTTCAGTTTTACACCATTGATTATGATCTTAGCTGGGGTTTGTCAATATGGCCTTCATTATGTTGAAGTGCTTTCCTTCTATACCCATTTTAAAGAGTGTTATTATTATAAATGGATGTTGTGTCTTGTCAAGTGCTTTATTTGCATTTATTGAGATGATCATATGATTTTCATCTTTTATTTTGTTGATGTGGTGTATCATGTTGATTGATTTGTAGATGTTGTACCACCCTTCTCAAGTGAATTCCACTTGGTGGTGGTGTATGATCTTTTCAATGTATTGTATTTGTTTTGATAGTATTTTGTGTAGGATTTTTGAACCGATTTTCATTAGAAATACTGGCCTATAATTTCTGTTTTTTTGTGTGTGTGATATTCTTCCTGGTATTGGTGTCAGGGTAATGTTAGCTTTGTAAAATGAGTTAGGAAGCATTCGCTCCTCTTCATTTTTTTGGAAGAGGTTGGGAGGGATAGGTATTAAATCTTTTTTGAATGTTCGGTAGAATTCACCAGTGAAACCATCTGTTCCTGGACTTTTTTTTATTTTTTGAGGGGGATGTTGATTACTCTTTCTATCCTTACTAGTGACCAGTCTGTTTAGGTTTTTCCAATTCTTTATGATTCAGTTTGGGAAAGTTGTTTTCTTCTAAAAATTTGTCTGTTTCTTCTGGGTTGTCCCATTTGGTGGTATATGACTTTTCATAGTATTCTTTAATAATTCTTTGTATTTCTTGGATGTCTATTGTAACTTCTTTTCTTTCTTTTCTGATTTTATTTATTTGATTCTTCTCTCTTTTTTTCATAGTGAATCTAGCTAGAGGTTTATCAACTTTGTTTATCTTTCCAAGAACAGCATCTTTGTTTCATTATTTTTTCTGTTGTCTTTTTGTCCTCTATTTTATTTATTTCTGCTCTGTTTTTAATTATTTCCTTTCTTCTACCGACTTTTGGTTCATTTGTTCTTCTGTTTTTAGATCTTAAAGATGTAACTATAGATTGTTTATTTGAGATTTTTTTGTTTCTTGAGATAGGCCTGTAGTGTTATAAACTTCTCTGTTAGTACCACATTTGCTGCATCACTGAAATTTTGATATGTCATATTTTCATTTTCATTTGTCTCTGTGTATCTTTTGACCTCTTCTTTTATTTCTTCTTTGGCCCAACAATTGTTTAGTAGCCCGTTGTTTAATATCCACATATTTGTTGCTTTTCTAACTTTCTTTTTGTAGTTGATTTTCAGGTTTATACTGTTGTGGTCAGAGGATATCCTTGGTATGATTTTAGTCTTCTTAAATTTATTGAAACTAGTATTGTGTCCCAATATATGGTCTGTCCTTGAGAATATTTCATGTGCAGTTGAAAAGGATGCATGTTCTATTGTTTGAGAATGGAGAGTTTTATAAATAACAATTAAATCTATTCGACCTAATGTGTCATTTAAGGCTGATATTTCCTTATTGACTTTCTGCCTAGATGATCTATTCATTGCTGTAAGTGGGATGTTCAAGTCCCTTACTGTAATTGTATTTTTGTCAGTTTCTTCCTTTAGGTTTATTGGTAATTGCTTTATATATTATGTTTCTCCCACATTGGGTGCATATATATTAATGTGTTGTCTTCTTGATGAATTGTCACCTTTATTATTATAAAATGTTCATCTTTGTCTCTTGTTACCTGTTTTGACTTGAAACCTATTTTATCTGGTATAAGTATGGCTATACTCACTTTTTCTCTGGATGCCATTTGTGTGGTGTGCCTTCTTTATGTATTTTTAATGGCCACTTCAGATGGAAATACTTCTAAAATATGTTTATATGTCTCTGCTTTATTAAACCAAGCATACAGGGAAGAATTTATTTTTCTCTAATGATTCAAATTCATCATTATGGAACACCTCATGTTTGCTGAAATTCAGTTATATCAATTAGTCATTACTTGGTAACAAATATTCCAAAATTCAGTGGCCTAAACCAGTGCAATTTTATTATTGTATGTACTTACATTATAGGTCAGATAGGTCATTTTGCTGACCTAAATTGGACCCAACTGATGTGGACTGAAATTGCTCTGGCATCTCTGGTCAGTTAGAGTGGTTGCTGAGAGTTGGGAGATCTAAGGTCATGACTGGTGTGAGTCATTTCTCCTCCCTGTAGTGTCTCATCCTCTAGCAGGCTGGCCCAGGCTTGTTTACATGGAAGTGACAGGAGTACACAGGAAACGAGAATATAGGATCTCTTGAGACCTCTCTCAGAACTGGCACAGTCACTTGCACTGCCTTCTTTTGGCCAAAGCAAGTCATGAGGTTTGCCCAATTTCAGAGGATGGAGAAATAAACTCCACATCTTGATGGAATTGCTGCAAACTCCTATTGCAAAGGATGTAGATATAGGGAGGATTGAAAACATTTGTCTGTTTTTTGCAAGCAACCTACCACAACATCAAGAAAGAAAGAGTTTCAGGAGTCTCAGCTCCTGATGCTACTGGGCCTCAGACTGGTGTGAACTTTGAGCTCAACTATGTGCATTTTGTGGGATATGTATTTCTCTTTTCTTGTCATCAGGCTTTCTGTGTTAGCTTTACTGTTGTTATACCTGCTTCTCAAAGTCATTTAACTGCACCCCTCTCTTTTCAAATTTTATTTTGACTCACTTGATTGGAAACCAGTTGACCATTGTCTGTTAGGAATGTGTGAAAGTCATTCTCAGTAAGTTTTATGACGTGAGGAGCTCTCCTGTGGTTATTCATTTTCACAACTTGGAAGCTTTGCTTTTTGCTGCTAGAAATGACTATAAAGAGGTATGTTTCCAGATTATTAGGGGGAGGTTTGAGGTAACAGAATTGTTACTGTGTTGTTTTATTTCCCATAAATGAATGCATTTCACCTATTTTGTAATAAATTCCTTCAGGAAGGACAGAGATGGCATTCATGTTTTTCCATACCGTCTATCTCCATTTCCTAACATATAGTCTAGGGCTCATTCTAGGTAGAATAAATGAATAAATACACAGATGATTTGTAGTATTTCTAAACTTAAGTAAACTTGTTAAAATCCCCAGTGCTTTCTGTTTTCTTTTTTTAAAAAAAGTTATTACTTCCTTGTCTCTGAGAAGTATTACAAAGATTAACTAATATCAGGAAAGGATTTTGATAGGCTTAGATGAAGGGCATCCCATAACTATAATGTTTTATTGTTAAAATGCCATAAATGCTTTTTAGGACATATAGCTTACATATTTTCCATAAAATTAATCTATAAATCATGTACAAAATGTATCAAATCCCAAAGCAATAGCTTTGACCTGAGAATTGCTGCAGCTGTAGTTTGATGATACACCACCTACCACATCAGCAGTACTCTAGAATACATAAAATGTGCTTTCCTATATTCAAAATGTGCAAACACTTAAAACAAATGACTGTGTACTTTCAAAACAAAGGAGATTAAATGATTCAGAGTTTTTCATGTGGAATTATAAGTATTCTTCAGACATTATCACACATCCTGAAATTTGTAGTCATTTTCATTAATTCACAAGGAATGCTCACTGTTCACTTCTAAATGTTTAGAACTACCATATGATTTAATTTTTTGAAAGATAATCTTTGTTTCCTAATGTTCCTGCTTAATAGACATGTACAAATATCTACAGAGCTTTTAATAAAATGTCAGCATACTTAATCTTTTTGTTATATCTTTGTTTTATGTTATCAACATGGTGAATATAGTATTCACAATTGTTTTCAGAGAAATACTCCTTTCCCCTCCTCATATTATCAAATTTATTAGTAACTAACTGTAAATGATGGAAATATATTATCATTACTAGTATTGTCCAAAATGATTATTCATTTCACTATCTTTGAAGGAACTATTATAACTTTCTAAATATGATTTTTAAAAACATAGAAAGACATGTCTGTCACAAGTAGACTTTTGTTTAATTAGGGTTATTTTCCAAGACCTCCAACTGCTGTTTAGTGTCTATAAAAGAACGTTATTCTGCAAATACTATACTAGAATGGTGTGTGCATTTCTTTCCCAGAGAGACTTAGTAGAGTAGAATATTATCAAAAGGAAATCTCTATCATAGATGCAAGGTAACCTTTAAATATTTGCATAGTGTAATACCAGCCAGTAGATTTAGAGGGACCATTACTCAATTCTACTGGACTCCACAGTGCCTAGGCTGAAACTTTCTCTTTCTCCTTCCCTCCCATTTGAATGAGAAGATCGAGACCATTTGGTATGAATTATTCAAAAATTACCCACATCATTCCCATTTTCTCCTCCCTTTCTGAGAAGAAAATGTAGTTACAACACTCTACTTGTTCACAAAATACCTAGTTGTCTTAATGAATAATTTTTCTGACTCAAATGTTTTTAAAGCCTTTATGCATTGGTTGGAGTGACTACTTATTCATTTTATTACCATTATTTTAGCTGTCTTCTTTTTCTAGTGAATTTTAAGCAATCTGAGGGTACATATGGCATTTTAAATAGCTATTTCTGATATCTTGGATATAATTCTGATAACTATGTTTTCTACATAGAAGTTAGTTAATATTGAATTGAGTTTAGTTTATATATGTGAGTATTATAAATAGTACTGTAATACTATTTATTATATGTAAGTAGTACTGAACATACTGTTTATAGTACTTAATACTGAGTTGAATATTTTATACTGTGGGCACTACCATATTTGCTGTGTATAATGTGCACTCTTTTGCCCAAATTTGTGAGGGAAATATAAGAATGCACACCATACATGTGTAGTACTAATTCCGTATCCATATAAATGTTTTTAATTCTTTTTATTTTTTTTTATTGGGGTGACATCTGTTAGCAAGGATTACATAGGTTTTAGGCATGTATGCATTGTCAACTTGATATATAATTCTACAGTGCATTGTCAACTTGATGTATAATCAGTTCATCACCTAATGTGACTTCTCTTTCCATCACTAATTCTTTTATTTATGCTTATGAGTTAAAAATGTAACTTTAGAAATCAGTAATAATATCCATATGCAAAGTAATACCTTGGAATACAAAAATAGTTTTCTTTATATAAAAATTTTATCCATATCACTTTTTTGTACCTTGTATCTGTTCTTTTGTTTTGTTGTTATTTGTTATATAAAATTTCTTGTACCATAACATGTTTAAAATGCTAAAATTACTTTATAATATGAAAAACAAGTACCTAAATATAAACAAATAAAAATTTGAATTAAAAAATTAAAATGAAAGATTTTCTTTCCCTGAAAGTTTGGGCCAAAAACATAGGTATGCATTAGACAGGGTAAAATAAGGTATATCAAGTCCCAATATTTTATACTTATATATTAAAATGATCTAAACATAAATTGACACTATATTCTTTTACTTAGACTAAACAAGAGCCTTATGAAGATGGAGCTCATGTTTTTTTTTTAACTCTGTGTGTGTGTGTGAGAAAGAGAGATGTTGTGAATACTGAGCTTGTATTCAAAAAGGAATGGCTTTCATAATCCTTTTCATTTTTCTATGTAAATATAGGTTGCTATTTTTATTTTCCAAACTTCTGTATCTGAGAGAAGGTCTTATTTTTATTTCCCAGTAAGTCTTGACCTGGTGTGGGTAGAAGGGGGATCATGGTTTTGCTTTTTCCCCCCTCTTCTTTTCATCTCTTAGAAGATGAGTATAGATTTATCTGACTAAAGTTCTTTCTGCAAACAAGTTGTATCTTAAGAAAGCCTTTTCCCACAAGTTTCCAATTGTGTGACAAGGTAGCATAAACAGTGTAGTTTGTGTTAACTGCATGTCTTATAGAGCCTATGAAAAGGGTGTTCAGAGGATGTTAGAAATAACTTTAGAGATGTTAAAGAGGATGTTTTAACAGGGGGGATGGATTAAGGGAAATCAGTGTTGATCATACTACCTATGAGAAGGATAACCCTAAATGCTCTTTTGTATGTGTTAATATAGTCATCTTATTTAATGCTTAAGAAAAACAAAATTGTTTTGTTGGTCTCTCTTTTTGGAGAACCAATCAGAATTATTTTTAAAGATGAAAATTTTAACACAAGATAGAATTCTGATCCATAGTGTTTTATTTCACTCCACATTTTGGAGTCAAAATGATCATATAGTTATCACTCACTTTGAAATTTAAGGGGCTGTGTGTCCTTTAAAATGTTGTTTCTTAAGAATGTTTCATGATTTTTGAAGTTCTAGGAGTGGAAAGTGGTTGAGATAGTTGATATTTACTCTGTGAGATTTTAAAGCATTTTATTAAAACATCTTCATTCCAAATCACTACAAAGAAGGGCTTGAAAGCTAAATGGTCATGTTCAAACCTACCTAATGGATAGGATCATTTGTCTGTCCTGAGCAACAGGTTTTTACTGTTCCCTCATAGGTAATTTGCATTGCTGGTGGCCCTCGCCCTTTTCCTTGGAAAAAAGCCACCAGTGCCCTTGACTGCTAACAAACACTATTGCTGAAATGATTTCTGCAGTCCTTTAGTTTAGGTGGAGGTGTTGGGTTATACTTGACTTTCATTCCATTTCTTGGGAAAGTTGGATTCTTTTTAATTTGTATTTCTGTAGACAAGGTAAGATTAATTCTTTGGAGTGTGTGTATAGAGCACATTTAGTGGAGAGGAAAGAATAATAGTGCCTTTGCTCTGCAGAAAAGAATTGAAGACAGGTTTTACTCCACAACGATAATTTTGCACCTTGTACCACTCCTGTGGATAGCAGGCTGCTTTTGGAAAGTTGGCTGTGGACACAACTGTCAGGTTTGCTTTTCTGTAGGATAGAAAGGTGAGATTAAGTTATTAAGTGCCCAGAGTAATATACCAAGAGAGTGGGGGAGCCATGGTTCAAATCCAGGTTATTTTTATAGCAAAAGATGAGGAAAGTAAAGCGGTCATTAATGAAGTAGAACTGAAATATTATTGGGAGGAGTTGCTCTGAAAATTTGTTTATTGAAGGTTAATAAAAATGCAAGAAAGGTGAAACACACAATTATATAAACATTAGTTTGAGCAGCCAGAAGTCGAACTTAGGATGCTGATAAACATCATCACCCTTCTATTATTCTTTTTTAAAATACACATTTTATAGGGGTGGAACACAGAGAAAAGCATCCATGCTCTTGGCTCACTGTCCTGTTTCTCCCCCTTATTACTGCTAGGATCCTGGAAAGGTAATATGGTTTCTTTATAGAATAGAAAAGTCACCTACCTCCCAGCATTTTTGTTAGAATTTAATAATATAGTGTAGATTAGTGGTTCTTAATTGTGACAGTTTCCCCAGGGGATATTTGACAATGTCTGAAGAAGTTTTTTTATCATGAGTCAGGCAGGAGGTATGCTACTGACATTTAATTTGTGAAGCCAATGATGCTTCTGAACATCCTGTAATGCACAGGACAGCCCTCCATAACAAAGAATTGTCTGCCTTAAATGTCAAATGGTGAACTTGAGATCAGTACATGTGTATATCAAGAGCCTGGTAGCAGACAGCTCTGCCCACATGGACCTGTTATTCATTCAGGGTTTACTGTGTGCCAGGCACTGTGTCAAGAGCATTACATACATCTTCTCTGATGCCACAAGCCTACAGGTTATAACATTTGAAGATCAATGCAAAAGGTATTGCCTATTGTGACAGAGGGCTAAAAAGCAAAAATCAAAATTTGGCCTAAAGCCCATATATTTCCTAAGCCCTTCCTACAAACATGTTCTTCTCCTAGTTTAAAGCAGTTACTGTCTTTGACATTTTGCTTTAGATATTTGAAAGAATAAATAGATATAAGCTTAAAGGTAGTTTGTCAGCCACCGTAAGCAGAGCCCTGCCCATTGTACTGTATTTCTGTCTACTTACCATGCCCAGATGGTCAGGAAGGAAGGTATTGTAGCTGCTCCTATTCCTCTATTCCTTGTTTCTCTCCCCTCAAGCTAGGCTTACAGACTGCAATCACGTCCACAGTAAAGCAAAGATTTGATAGTACTGTAAGTGATGCTCTACTTCCATTGCCTATGGCAATTTTCACAAGAAGAAGACTGTCATAGAGGAATAGTGGTGTTTCACCCACAAAAGGGACTCTTCATTGAGAACTCTGAAGGTTGGGTATTGCTTACAAATGTGTTCCAACGGAAAGGCAGAAGCTATGAGGTCACCAGCCCCTGCCCCCAACAAGACTGAGTATGAAAGCTACTTTTGATTGTTTTCTTCTCCTAAGTGAGCAAAGAGCTAGCATTCTCATTTTCTGGGATCCAGTAGATTAGTTGCCCAACATATCCCAGGGTTTATGTGGTCAGCTGGAGACAAAGTAAGGAAAAGAATTCATACTTAGAATACATCTGTCTTGAACACAGTGAAAGAAAACCTTCAGCAAATCTTAATATAGAATAGAAAGTGTGGACTTCAATTACAGTAGTCTCCACTTATCTACAGTTTGCATGTTCCATGGTTTTAGTTACTCATGGTCAACCACGTTCCAAAGCAATTAAACAGGAGATTTCAGAAATCAAACAGTGCATTAGTTTTAAATTGCACACCATTCTGAGTAGTGTGATGAAATCTCATGAGTCCCGCTCAGTCCCAGCTGGGCTGTGGCTCTTCTCTGTGCCCAGCATCTCCACCTTGTAGACATTCCCTGCCTGTCACTTAGTAGCCCTCTCAGTTGTAAGACTGACTGTCGAGGTACACCAATGCCTGTGTTCAAGTCAATCACCTTTATTTTACTTAATTATGTCTCAAAGCATGACAGTAGTGATACTGGCAATTCAGATATCCCAAATAGAAGTTGTAGAGTGCTTCCTTTAAGAGAAAAGGTGAGTATAGTATAAGATATGTTGCGAGAGAGAGAGAGAGACCACATTTACATAACTTTTATTACAATATATTTTTATAATTGTTCTATTTTATTAGTAGTTATTGTTATTAATCTCTTACTGTGCCTAATTTATAAACTAAATTTTACCATAAGTTTGTATGTATAGGAAAAAACATAAAATACATAGGGTTCAGAATAATTTGCAGTTTTAGGCACCCCCTGGGGTGGTCTTGTAACATTCCTCATGGGTAAGGGGGAACTACTATATTTCAAAGTGGTATAGGGTTTTCATAATGTGTTTCATCAAGGTAGGCATTATGAGGTACTCAAACTAATTCACTGAAACACAAGGAGAATGAAGAGTTCTAAGAGCATGTTATAGTAAGTCAGTACCCAGAAAGTATAATGTTATGGTCCATATTAAATTTCCATACCTAGACAATGAATTAAGTACTGATTTTTAGAGAGCAAGGATACAACAGTTGATAGTTTACTCTGAAATGTAATGAATGTAATTTAATTATTTTGTGAATAATGCAAAAATATACCTTTCTGTGCTTCTTCAATTTCTGCATGATCTCTTTATGGAGAAAGAACTAAAGTTTCTTATGTGTTGGATATCAATAAACTGATGTTTGTATTCAGAAGTACAGTGTTTTAACTAAGGGGGATAGTTATGCATTTGTTTGTGTAGAAGGAAGTCTCCTTGACGGTATTGGTGGTGGGATGGAGGATGCAGATAAGTAGTACTTTCTGTCACTGAGGCAGTGCATATTAGGGGTGAGTATTGATCTGTACTAAGGACATACACTAAAAGATTGACAAAATCAACTGGCACCATACATCTGTGTGTATGTATATGTGTGTAAACATACACAAACTCACACACATATGTATATTCTGATACCTCTACTATGATAAAATAATATATTAGATCATATTACATATATATTCATATATGCTGCATAATAAATACATAATAAAATATATAAAGTATATAATGCATAAAAACTAGAATTGACTTAAATGTATATATTGATGTAATATTAATATATATAGTATATATTTTATAAATATATAAGGTTAATATAATTATATAAATATATATAAACCAATTCTGTTTATTATTGCAGAATATTGGATTTATGTAGTGTTTCTGGTATGACATTAGTCAATAAAGCTGTGTTCTAAACTTGGATTCGATGATTACATAGTTATAATTCGCTAATATGTGGCTATTTAAAGGATTTTGTCATATCCTTAAGTAAAACCCAACAGCATAAGCTATGTTTGCAAAGATGTAGAAAATCTAAGACTAAAGGACATGTACCATATGCAGGATTCTTTTTATTTAGCAACATGTCTAATGATTACTCTGAATTGGTTCATGTCTTTCCAACATTAGGCCTCATCACTATTCCATGCACTTAGATTTCCTCTCTTATGTCTTTGAAAGTGCTCAGCTGACCCCTAACAAACATGTGTCTCTCTGCTGTGTCTTTTATATTTGTCTCATTCTTTGTGAACTGGTGGTAGATCTTAGACTTTTTCTGTTGTGTTCCTTGCTTTGTAGTTTTGTGTGTTCATATTCAGGGAGGAATGTAAATTCTAATCTTTGGACTGGAAGCTGTATTTTAACCTCAACTTATGATATGAATCTTATGATAATATGATATATTGGATCACATTACATATATATTTATATATGCAGCATATAAAATTTTTATAACAAATATATAAAGTATAAAATGCATATAAAAATAATTGGCTTAAATGTATGTAGTATATTAATGTAATATATTATTACATTATTATATATTACATTATAAAATTTTAAAAATGTTTTATTTCATGATATTGAGAATCTTTAAGGCTAAAACATATGATCAACTGCTTCATATAACAAGAGGAAAAAAGTATCACACATGCAAAATATTTTTTATTATTTTCCTCCAGTGAAATAATGACATGGAAAAAGAAGATTGTGAACTTTTGCACACTAGACGGAAATTCTTGGGAATTTAAAATGTGTATTAAAAGCCTTGAGAAGTCCTATAGAAAGAGAACATTGATTTTTAACTCGGTATTGTTCCCAAATTTACCTACTAACAGGGCCCCTCCCTGCCTACTGATCTCAGAGGATGCTATCATTCCATTAGAAATATTTTGGGAATTCTTGAATGATGCTATGTTGTCTGCAGTTGGAATTGGATGAGGTGATCATTCCAGAAAGGCAGGGAGGCAGCTCACTACTTCCTTATTCCCAGGAGCTGTTACAATTCAGTATTTTTCAAAAATTATTTGGGTTCCTGAGCCATTTTCCTGCTCGAGCCCACTCCCACCTCTTTAGAGTGTACTTTCTCTTCAATAAACTATCTCTTTGTTTCACCTCTATAAAAAAAATTATTTGTGGACCAGCATTATGTCTATCAAGTGATAAATGCTACCTTATAAAAATTATTACTTTCATTATATAGATATAAAACACCCCCATAACTTGATTGACATTTCTTCAATTCACTTTCATTGTAAGTTGAGTTCCCACAAAGTACTCTGCGAAATTCTAGTATTCAGAGGGATGGAAGTGGGTGGAGAGGGCATGGGGGGAGGGGATGGAAGTGAGTGGAGAGGGCATGGGGGAAGGGGATGGAAGT